>JABUQX010067918.1:37500-45392 GCA_015478945.1 Trachelipus rathkii
CAGAGATATTTAAGAGGTCAAGGTAAATAGTAATTATAGAACGGAGTTACCCCGAGATATGCTGAGCAGAAGAAAAAAATTCACGCAATCTGAACAGTGTAATCCCCAGATCTCGATGGGTGTCTGATCACTCTCTCTGAGATTCTCGGCATTTTCCCGCGCAACTATGGGGTAGACTATTTCCCCCCTCCGGGAGGTCTCCGAACCCGTCGTGATGTTTGGGTGATCTTGGCCTCAAATGATTCACATATTTATGTTTAGTCCTAGTAGAATGTTTATTTGTGTCGCGAGCGGCTCTCACACACCACCTTCTTAGTAAGCGCGCATCAAAGGTGATGAGAGAAAGTGCAATGTGGTATCTCCCTGTCACGGCTCGAGAGGCACCAGGCCCGTACATTGACCGTATATACATGTAATCCTGTTCATAATAATAAATAATTATAGATATAATTTATAGCTACTCTTAAAAAAAAATCGTAAAAAAAAAAAAAAATAATTAAAAAAAAAAATATAAAAATATAAAAATTAATTTTCGACCTATATATATATAGAACATCTTATTTATTGTAATATCATAGATGTGATACTTTGTTGATAAATTTTTTTTATCCGAGCCCCTATAGTTCCGTGTGGGCGTTATAGTAACTTTGTCCTATAATATATATATATTAATATTATATTATAATAATTATTACGAGTTCACATTATTAATACCAGGGATACAATAATCAAATAATTTAGTATCGGAATTGTATATTATATGGTTAAATTGATTATATCTCAGAATTTATTTATACCTACGCTCTATAAAGCATTTCGTTCTTTCATTATTGTACGGGATAAAAAAGATAAGATATAATTTATAATTTATTAATGAGCACTTTTTAGTTCCTCGGATATATAAGCCACGCTATAGGTAGTTCACGCAAGCGCGTTCTAAGCCATGCATTGAATGAGGCCAAAGTTATTACCCCTACCTACGTATTAGTTATATATTATAAAAAATAAACTCAAGTATTATCATATGAAGTATTATAAATTACACTCTAACAAACTATTACGAAGAAAATAATCATAAATTTTTATAAACATGATAAATAAATTGTCCTGAAGCTTACAATAATTTTTAAAATAAATAGTATCATTAGTTATGTAAATAGCCCACCAAAAATATGTAATATATATCAATTTCTTTATTATACTTTTTTTTATATTTAATAACATAACAAACATATCTACTATATATTTCCCTAAGACGTTGGGCTGATAGGGATAGAGAGGCAAGCCGTGTGACAATCACCACTGTTGATTATTATCTAAAAAAAATCAAGTCAGAGTGATGAAAACTATAAATAGATCATTAATAAATGTACGAATAAAGAAAAGAGACACCACAAGCGAACTATAATGCCGACTATCCCGTTCTCAGGAAAAAAATTTACAATGACCTATTAGTGACGACACTTCATAGCTCTCTAGTCATATTAATACTCCAACTTATGAGGGATTTTCTATCTGGTACTTAGCTCGGAAATCAAAAAAAACTGACAAGAATTTTCTATTTTTTCACTATAATTCTTATCAAAGAGTTAAACTGCAGAATGGTATGACTCGGTCATAAACAGCCAAGGTGAGCACTTCACAATCAGAGCTTCCTAAAGTATCACTGATTTCCGCTCTCTACATTACTATCACACTGATGAGATAAACTTTTAGCAGCGGCTCAACGTAAATCTCATTTGTGCGTTAGGTCTAGTAGTGTGTACACTCAGTATTAATGTGACGATCCATCATCCAGGTTAAGTAGTAATTGTAATGGTTTGGACGGTACCATTCTAGTTCTAAAAGTCTGCCAATACAATCCGATACTTTTATTATAGTTTTTGAGTTAAATGTTATACCACAAAGTCTTATACTTCTGAAGGGTATATTCATATGGTATATACTAGTTCAATACTATTAACTATATCATTTTTAGACTAGATACAAATTGTTATGTACCTAAAATTCCGATGTCTGCTCACACGCATATATATCGAATCGTTTTAAGGTATATATTTTTTGGTATATAATGGCTTGAATAGTACATTGCATGTTCTGTGAGATGAAATAATATATGTGTATCCAGCTTGGGTTTTTCATCAGTATTTGTATTTTTTGTTAAAATTATACTATTCATGATCTTTTCTTGATAGGGCTATCTAATTGATTTCTGATTATAAATATATAAAACTATACTACTCTCAAAAAATACTCTCATAAGTTACCGCGATATGTACTAGTTCTAGGAGCTTTAAAAAGTACTTTTATAACGTATTTAGATTTCTCTCATCAATACTCCAATATAATCGCAGTAAACGCTTCTATATTATATATTATAATATATATATAATATATATATAATATATTATATATTTATTATAATATAATATTATCATTATATATAATATAGAAAACCCTATTAGAGGAAATTCTCACTAAATACTTTATGTTGAGGCTTGTAACTTTTTTTCCTAATAGACGTTCTAGTCATTTTTACGTTTTATATCATTATTATATATATATATATATATTATATAGTTGTTATTTAATTATTAATTTATTATTTAGAAGTATACCCTCTTGTAGATTACTTATTAATTAATAAAAAATACCTGTGATAGGATGTGAGCGGTTTACTGCTCTACTAATATATATATATATAATATATATATATATATAATATTAAATATATATATATATATAATGTATATATTAATATATATTAATATATATTATATATATATATAATATATATATATATATATATAATATATATATATATATATTTAATATATATTTATTATATATTATTATCATAATATATATATATATATATATATATATAATATATATAATATTATATATATATATATAATATATTATTATATATATATATATATATATAATTAATATATATATATATATATTTAATATATTATATTAATTAATATATATTAATATAAATTATATTAATATATATTATATTGTCACTACAACAGTATACTCTATTTAGTGGTAATTCCTGCTAAATCGCCAATCTCCACCGTGCGTGCCGGGACATCCAGGTGCTTCACACGTTGGCTGAAACAAAGAACCAAAGTTCTCTCGGCCTTGTGTAACTGATACAGATTCTCCTGTGCTTCAGCCGATGTAGTAGCCACTGAGATAGTGTCCTCTCTCTCAGCTGCTCTCTCTCTGTCTGGAGTATCTTCTAGTAGATATTTTACAACACAGAGCCTTTTCAGGAATAGTAGTGGTGTATCAATATTCTCACACATGTACTCATATAAATAATATCGATGTAAATCACTACGACTCGGAAGTCCACTCTTGTTAAAACTCGATAAGATTAATGACTATACCGGGTGTTCGCACCATACTCATCTTGGCACTCCTGCATACATAAGAGTTTGTTAATAAGGATGTTCTTTCTCTATATTTTTGTATCCTTGAAAAAGCTTATATGTTAGATAAATACTACATGAGTCAAATAAGAATAATAGTATCTCTATATTAAACTCTTATATACGCTCTCTCAATGAAGTTCCTATTATGATGATGCAAATACTCTCTTTAGGCATTCAATTAAATAACATCGAATCTTCACTATAAAAGCTTGCGAGGGGTTCTATTCTATTGTGAGTCACTATTATAACAATCTGTGTAAAATAGGAGAGCGTTTATCCGTATCTCAAAGAATAGACTTCTACGCTAACAAAATACACGGGTTTAATATCATCACGTCTTGAGCATCTGCAGAGATACTTAGAATATAGAGTAAATGAAGTTTATTACTTATTAACATATCCCTCTCATTCTTAAACCTACGCATGTCAACCATTTTATTTGATGAGCTTGAATGACACTTGCGTTAATATACTCATAACACAAAGGCACCTATATAGTTTTGTAAAACTTACTTTTTGTCCCTTTTGAATCGATCTATCTCTGAGAACTAAAGACAAATTTCTAGTGCATAAAAAAATTCATTCTATATAAGATTTTACAGCATACACTGTTATGTGGTTTTCACCGATTTCTCATACACTCTCTATTCGCAAAGCGCAAGCTCGACTCTGGGTTGTAGAGTTATGCTTGTCTTTGTAACTAATAAAGAAATGTGAATTCTTAAAGAGACTAAGACAACACCTTTACTATAACAAAACTTAAACTCTTTCATCGAACTTGAAGTAATGGTTTTTGAAACTAATACACACACTCTTGTTGAGATTAAATTGACAAAAAGTTCTTGATGAGATAGTCTAAAATTTAGATGTACCTATACTCACAACTATCTGCATCTAGTACTAATACTCAACTATAAATCTCTTACAATTATCTGAAAGAGCTCTTATCAGAGTTTATAAGATACCTCGACTATGTGTTACATTCTCGCCTGCAAAATATTCTTGAGTGACCGCTATACCTGTGCACATATAAGTCCTTTTACAGTCTATTATATATTATATAGATCATAGTACCTACGATACTCAGTAATGACATGACTATGGCTGTATATATAGTATATGAGTCAGGCCTTCACTCACTCTTACATGCATAACCTGATATAGGATCTACAATTCAAAACGAGCGATCCGTATCTCCACCTAGGCAGCCTTCCGATTCGTCCCCCGGTGAGCGTGAAGTTGGATACCATAATAAGTTCAATTTCAACTGTTCTAGTTCGGATGGAATTTCCACAAAAATTCCATCCTTAGTAGTTGCTACCTAAGGACCTTCTACTAAGATCAGGGGGCTCGCAGAAATATCTCAGTAAATCCTAGTTAACAATGTACAATTAAATCATGACAAAGTAGTATATAATTTCATCCTTATAATTCCGTTAACATTCTTATTTTTTTATGACGAAGTAAGTACTCACATCCTTTAGTACTATTATCCTCACCTTCCACCATTTGCTTGGCCCAGATCACTACTTATTTTTATTGAGACTCAAAATCTATAGCTCAACTCACTGTCACACATTGTTAATAAGTGATTCATTTTCACTATATCTCATTCCGTTAAGTTCACGGTGAATTATATTACTCGTAAGGTGATTTGACTGATACCGGCTCTTAAAAATTAGGGGACACTGTGGCGCACGTCTGCACTTGATATTATCCAACAGTTATAACTTCCCTTACACTCCCCCACATGTCACCTACTAAATATATTATATATGTGAGTACTCACTAAGAATTTAATGAAGTCACTATAATATGTACTTTTACACTAATTACTAATCTCCTTAAACTCAAAGACTACTACTTATTATGTCATTTATTCTCAAGATTATCGCTCAGCATCCTATTATCAATAGGATGTATATAAAAACCTCTATTATATTCTATATAGCAACCTCAATGGTATTCCGACGTACAACATATATATCTTCGGCTGTGACTCATTCACTCCCTAATTAAGATAACAAATCAACTTTGTTGCTGGACTGCTCCTCTACTCATCATTGTTTAAGGTAGTATATAGTACTTGAGCATATGGAAATGCCGATAGAGATAGCGATATAAAGTACACTATTTCTAGTTTCGGATAGTACTTTAGTTCCAGGTACCTCCCGATTTAGTCCCTATTATCTACGATCACTCAATTAGTTCGCTTCGATATATATAATCAATAACTTATAACGCTATCTATTAGCTTACTTACTAATACTACAAGCTTTATTCTAGATCTTGTGGCTATATAAAAAGTACGTACTTGGTGATAATACGATGTACATTACTAAGACTGGGAAGCGTGAATATAATTAATAGAATAAATATAACGATAACATTGGTGATGGTGTTTATATCTATCCACAGCGAAAGCGCTTTACACGAGGTGTATACTTGCATCACGCCTCCGTATTGGCTCACTACCCTAATATCACTCACAGTTCTTACCATTAATATAGTCACTGAGATCACCTCCTCCCTACATATACTGCTATCAAAATCTTTGGGCTCGTCACTCATTACCCGTACAATTTTATCGAATATCTCATTGTAATATTAGTCTCATATACCCAATCATGTGACCCTATTCGCTCACGTTCTTTATACATTATTTCCTATACTTTGAGTGTTCACCATTAATTAACTATTTTTAAAAATAACCTCAAATTTTTGGTTTAATGAACGAAACTTTTTACCTGTAACTAAATTTTTAGCTTCATGTGCGGAGTAGGGTCAATAATATTCTATTTACATAATTATTATATAGATTTTGTTTATATAAATTAAATTAAGTAATTAATTTAAAAATTATAGTAGATTATATTAATTTTATATTTATTATTAGTGAGTATATTTATTTGATATATGTAAATATTACATTTTCGCCATATTCAAAATATTTTTTCCCCTAGTCTAATTCAAAATATATGTAACTAATTAGCGGACCCATCCCATGTGTGATTGATTTTTCAGTATACTTCATGTGAGTCGTGTGATGTAGTCCTGGATATTCAATTTAATTCATAATTATTATATATAATTATATATTATATATTTATTAAATAATTATATATATATATATATATATATAATTTTTAATATATATATATTATTATATATATATATATATATATATATTATATATATATTAATATTATATATTATTATTATATATATATATTATAATTAATATATAATATATATAATATATATATATATATATATATATTATATATATAATATATATTAATATATATATATATATATATATATATATATTAATATATATATAAGATATATATATATATATATGTATATATTATATATATATATATACATATATTATATATATATTATATTTTAAATAGGATAACTATGTACTACAGCTGTTATATTCACGATACTGTATATATAAGTGTAAGTTATCACAATAGTAATTTTTATTATTGATAGAATATTTAAAATTTATAATTGATTTAATAACACATATATAAATGTCATGATTGAAAATAGGTAATAAATTATATAAATATAGCTTTATGCATATTGTATACATAATTTAGCGATAACCATTCTCTTAATATTATAAAATCAATGCTTACTTTATAAATTATGATGAAGAAACAGGAACTGATCAGCTAGTGTTGGAGAAAGCGATTATGCTTTTTGAGTTTGATTTTAATAATAATATTATTAGTGCATTGGTATATATATAACTATACCATAACATTCTCTCGTCATTATATAAATACACCTTTGAAAGTTGATATATGAGAGATCACATATAGATAGAATGATATTTATGAATCAATCATTTATCAAGTTGTTAGCCCGGTATGCAAATCATGATAAAATCTAAGCTTTTTTGGATTGTGTACAGCAAATTATTCATAACAGTGGATATCAACATCTCTGATCATATTCTGTTCTAATAAGTGATGCTCTGTGCATAAATAATATTTTTAATCCACTAAGTGTAGTTTGAATAGTATTATTTCTATAAATTCATGTTTATAGTTTTTCATAACCTACTAAATATGCTGCTTCTTAAGAACAGACTTACATTTTACACTTTTTTTCTTTTTTCTCCTTTAATAGAGAAATGAGTGTCTTCCACTGGTCTTGATTAATTAATCTCGCATATCTTGAAAACTTTCAATGATCTTATGTCTTTTAATGAGAATCTATGTGTTCTGCTTCCCAAGAAAATAACTAAAAACGTTACGTTATTAATGGCACAAATTGTATATATGCATGTGAGAGAAATCACAGCTCTTTCTCTCCAGAAAGAAATTTTCTGTGTTAATATATTATATAATATATATATATATTATCTATTATATTAATTGAATGTGTTTTCTTTCATCTCAATATCTGCCATTCTCTCTCTTG
>JABUQX010067919.1:0-10000 GCA_015478945.1 Trachelipus rathkii
AATATGCGCCTTGGCGGGCTGCACAGCGGCGGCCGGGGACGACGGCGAGGACGCCCCTAGCGGTGCGGGGTTGGCTGCCTTTGCGGGTGGGCCTCATGCTGAGCCCTGGTGTTTAGCTTATGAACTAGTGAATTAATTATTATCTATTGCTAGTGAAATTAATTAATTATTCCTCCAATCTGTGAACGTAATTATTAGTATAATATGATATTACACTTGTAAAAATAAAACACTTTTATACACAATCAAGATAAACTTGGTGCACGCTATAACAGCTAAAATGACGTATGATTTTTTAAATAGTTGGGTCTAAAAGATAATTTAAAACACACACCTGCTCAAATACAAGTTTTTAAAGAACAAAGTTAATTTTTCAAAAGACGATAAAATAATTCTCGACCTAATCACATACGAGGTCATATAGAGATAAGGATTCTCCGACCAATCACAAGTAAGGTAAACATTCCTTCTTACCTGCTTAAAGGATCTTACCGATCCAGTATGGTTTCAGTTGGAAATATATTTATTAAAATTAATAATAACAATTTGATTCTTGTCTATAGGGAATTACCTTTTGACCTGGTATTAAGATTAAATTAGCCCGTCTACAAAAAGGCTTATCCTAAATTTAGCCTTAAGTAGTTATTTCAACATTGCACCACATTTTACAGAAAAAGGTCAGTTGAAATATATTTTGACCTGGAGTTAGGCTTAAATCGCCTCGGGCTACAAAAAAGGATTATCCTACAACACATTTTCTACAAGGAGAGATGATCAGTTTCGATCTGTGTAAGGAGTAGCGGTGTCATTAGGATGCACAATGTTCAAATACACTGCTACAATAAAATAACTAAAAGAAAATCCCGAAATTTATTTAAAATACGGATTTGAAATATTTTTGTAGTTAACATCGATGTGAATATAATTATAAATGCTAATGTGAATAATGTATATTTTAAATAAAAACTTAAGAATGATTTTAATAAGATATCTATGTTTATGTTAGCAGTAGAAGAACATTTATTTGTATTATTTATACTTTATTACATTGGCTACAAGGTGATGTAACCAGTAAGTCTAATAGAACCGAATAACGTAGGCATAGCCTTGTATTGTAGATGGGGTTGTTATGGGTCTGGCCTACTGGTATTTTTACTGGATTTATTTGGTTAAAGTCGTGACGTAAAAAATATGTTTTAATAAAATTTCAATAAAATTTAGTAAAAGTTATTTTAAAAAACTTGATAGTATAATAAAATTTGTATAAACAAAAGTTATTAACAGTGTAATAGATAAATTCCTTGTTCAAAAATAATGATTGATTTATTATAGAAGTTTAAGTCAAACTTTGAAATAATTTTAGTTATATTTGAATGGATTAAATTATTTAATTAAAACATAAATATGTTTTTTAATAATTATACGTTATTATGTGTAAGTGAGGGTGGTTTGTGTGTTTTTGTATCTGTAGTGTTTGGTGTGTTGTGTTGGTGTGTGTAGTGTGTGTAAATTCTGTGTGCGAGTGTAGAGTTAAATCTGTTGTTGTGTATAATATAATCTTGTGTGTGTCCTAGTGCTAAGTTTAAATCTGTGTGAGTGTAAGTATAATCTGTGTGTGTGTAGATGTTAAGTGTAAATGTTAAAGGTCGTATGGAAAATGTAAGTGTTCATAGTGAATGCCCTGTGTATATAGTGATTCAGTATTGATATGTGTGTAAAGTGTAGATAGTGTGGTGTGTGTGTGGTGACCGCGTGTATAAGTGTAATATGTAACCGCTCTGTCTTATGGTATACATTGTAAGTGTCATAGTTGATATGGTGTGTATGAAGTTTCATATGTGATAAGTGTGTATAAGTTTGTAGTGTGTGTGTGTGGTGATTTTGTTGTGTGTGTGGTGTGGTGTGTGTGTTGTGTTGTGTGTTATGATGTGTTCTAAATAATATACTAATAACATAGTGCATGAAGGGTAAATAACACTAAGTTTATAAATAAAAATAATAAAATAAAATATTTTAAAAAATAAAATAAAATAACACACATAAATAAAAATATATAAAAAAAAAAAAAGTATTAAAGACCAGAAATCAAAACAACATAATTGTTTAATTAAAGTATATTGAGTTAAAGCAGTAAAGCAGAAAGTAAAACAGTTAAAGGCAGTATATGAGTTAAAGCAGTAAGCAGAAAGTTAAAGGCAGTAAAAACATGAGTTAAAGCAGTAAAAGCAGTAAAACAAAAGCATATACTAATCCCCTCTTGGTGTTAGGTAACACCTCTATTGATTTACTGAGTTACTGCTTTAATTTAGTTGAAGTATGTTAATTGAATTATGTGGACGGAAGCAGTAATACATATGAGTTAAAGCAGTAGTAAAATGAGTTAAAGCATGTAAACATGAGTAACTCAGGTAAAGCAGTGAAACAAAAGGCATACTAACCCCCCTAGGTGTTAGTAAATCACCTCTATGATTTCTATAGTCTGATTTATGCGTTAAGGTTATGATTGCCTAATGGTTAATAAATATGTGAGTTAAAGCAGTAAAAACATGAGTTAAAGCAGTAAAAACATGAGTTAAAGCAGTAAAACATGAGTTAAAGCAGTAAAGCTAGAGTGTTAAAACAAAAAGCTCATACTAATCCCTTAGGTGTTAGGTAACACGTCTATTGATTTACTGATTTACTGCTTTAAGGTATGTAATGTTAATGTTTTTAATAAAATTTCGTACAGTTGTTGTAAAATAAAATGTGTTTATTTATCAGACACTCTTGTTTTTTCTTCTTACATACAATTTTTTAAAATTTATTAAATTTAAAAGGTTAAGTAAAAGTATGTAAGTAAAAAATTAATGTTAATAAATATATGTGTTAAATAATAGTTGTAAGGAGTTACAGTTTTAGGTTCGCGAAGATTGTTTTTTAATAAAAAAATGTTTAAGTTATGAAATAAAAATGAATGGAATATTAGTAAATATATTTTTCATTCGCGCGGCGGGTTGCACCTGCGGGTGCGGGACCTCCATCCTTTTGCGGGGAGGGGGCTTGCTGCGGGCCTGGTGTGCAGCTTATGATCTAGTGGTAGACAAAAGATGAGTCATCAAAGATGAATCATCAATATAGTTGGTATCAAAGATGATGACTTCATCAAAGATGAGTTATCAAAGATGAGGCAACAAAATATGGAGTGTGTGAGTGTAAGTGTAGTGTACCTGTGCGCGTGAGTGTAAGTGAATATGGGTAGTTTAAGTGCTTATAAGTGTTATAAAAATACTAACCCATAGTAGGAAGTCATCCTAGCAACTGGTAATATACACCAATCGATTCCTTCAACCTTATTACCTAGCGGTAGGACACCATATTAGGGCTAATTCTAGGCTCATGGAGAGGCTAGAAAAGCTGAAAATAAGTGGCACTCATTTTGGCACTATGTGGCATCACTTGGCCACTATGTGGCACCACTTGGCACTCATTGAACCACTTGCACTATTTGGCACTCACTTGTGCACTCACTTGGCACTCACCTGCACTCACTGGCACTCCTCTAATACTCATAGAACACTAATAGAACATCCCTAGATACTCTTACGGTGATTGGAACCATCAAAGCCATCAAGTTAGCGTTGGTCAAAATTGACCCCATGGTATCTGGCAATGTCAAGGCCGAAATATCATGGTCAAACAAAGGAAGACACTCACAAAAAGGGCTAAGTCCCTAAAGGAAGGACAAAAATTACCTGTGGTGTCAAAACTTGACCCATGGAAGGACAAAGGATTGGTCGTGTGTTTGTACGTGTGTATAGGTGTAAATGTATGGCAAGTATTATGGGTGAGTGTAAGTGCATATGAGTGTGTGTGTGAGTGTGTTGTGTGTGTGTGTGTGTGTGTGTGTTGTGTGTGTGTGTGTGTGCGTGTGTGTTAGGTGTTCAAGTTTAGGAATAGATCCATACAAGCGTTCAAGTTAGGAACGAAATGTGACGGGTGGCACGAGTGGGCAAGAAATTGGCGTGGGCCAAAATTGACACATGGTATTATGGTCAAGGTTAAGGTCGAAATATCATGGGTCAAACAAAGTAAAGACATCAAAACGGGCTAAGCCCACTAAAGGGTAGCCAAAAATTACCGTGGTGGCCAAAATTGACCATGGTAGTCTGGCAAGGTCAAGGCCGAATTATCATGGTCAAACAAGGAAAAGACATCAAAAAACGGGCTAAGGCCCATAAAGGAAGAATCAAAAATTACCGTGGCAAAAAATGACCATGGAAGACAAAGGCTGGTCGAAAAAAATTAGGGTGGGTCAAAATTACCCAAGGAAGATCCAAAGGGCGTTTGGTCGAAAAATAGCGGGTGGGCCAAAATATGGACCATGGAAGATCCAAAAGGGTAGCCAAAAATGTTACCGTCTGGGCAAATTACCCTGGAAGACCAATAGGGTATAAAAAATTTCCGTGGGCCAAAATTGATCCATGGAAGACCAAAGGGTAGCCATTCACTACGTGGGCCACAATGAAGCACCTGCGACGACACAAGGGTACCGAACACCTTATTCCGTGGGTCAAAAGTTGACCATGGAAGACCAAAGGCGTTAGTGCCCCAAAAATTAAACGTGGGCCTAAATAAATGACCACGGAAGATCATAAGTGGTTAGACCAGAAAATAATACCGTGGGCAAAAATGGACCCATGGTCGAAAAATTAGGGGGCGTAAAATAGGGGGTTAATACGTACAACGGTGCTGACGCAACCGTGTTCCTGGCGCAACCTGTCTTCGACACGGTTGCCAAAATCAGGGTTCGCCGAAAAAATGTTAGGTTGCTAAACCAAATTAGGGTTCTCAAAAATTTAGGTCTCAAAAAATTAGGGTTGCCAAAAAAATTAGGTTCTCAAAAAAGTTAGGGTTCTCAAAAAAATCCGGGTTCTTAAAGGACAAGGGTAGGTAAAAATTTGGGCCAAAATTGACCCATGGAGGACCAAAGGGTTGGTCGAAGAAAAGGTCAAGGTTCTCAAAAAAGGTTCAAGGTCATAAAAAGTTATAAGGCAAAAGTTCAAGGTCAAAAAAGGTCAATGTCAAAAAGGTCAAGGTCAAAAGTCAAGGTCAAAAAAGGTCAAGGTCAGTCAAGGTCTCAGGTCAGTTAAGGTTCTAAGGCCCGTAAAAGACGTGTCCAGGCTTTGGTCACCCGGTCAAGTGTCTAGGTTAGGGTCGGTAGGTGGCAAGTGGTCAGGTTAGGTCGGTAGGTGGTCAAGGTCAAGTCAGGTAGGTCGGAGGTGGTCAAAAAAAGGTCAGGTCAGGTAAAAAATGGCTCAAAAAAATACGGTTTTGCCCAAATTTTAGGCGGTGGGGTAAAGAGGTCGTGCTCCATATGCCTTTGTTCCGGGGTGTAAAAGGGTCGCGTCTCCAATATAGACTCCCTACTACTTTATATATATATTATTATAGATATATATTGATATATATATATATTATATATAATATATATATAGTATATATATATATAATATAGATATAATATATTATAATATATATAATATATATATATATATATATATATATTATTATATATATTATATTATATATATATATTATAATATTATATATATATATATATATATATATATTTATATATATATATTTTGATAAAAATACTCTTTGAGTGACTCTTCACTTACCAGGATTAGATCCCGGGCCCTCGCAGACGGAATAGCAAGTGTGTTGACCACTTGGCCACAATGGGCTAAAAGAATTACGCGACAATAAGGATTGCCTATGTCAGGTCAGGTACCTCAGCCGCGCATCTCCGCTCACACTTTTTTTGAGCTCACCTAATCCTGGTAAGTGAAGAATCACTCAAAGAGTATTTTTATCAATACATATTGAGCTGTGGTTTATTTAAAAGCAGTATACATCAATACATAATAAATTCTCTCGGTTAAGAGTGCTCTCCTTACATTGGGTTGTTTTTCCGTTTCCTTAGCATGGGTCGTCTGTGTTTGCTTTTTGACCTGAGTGTGAGCGAGATGCGCGGCTTGAGGTTTTTGATAGTTGCTTTTTTTGATAGGTTATTAACCAAACGTCTACCACAAATTCTTATCCATGATTTAGTGTTAGATATGTCCGAATGGCCATTGTTGGTTAAGTATTTGTACAATGTTGGAAATAGTAGAAGCAACAAATGGGATGACCTAACCTAACTTAATCTAACCTAACTTAACCTAACCTAACTTAACCTAACCTAACTGAACAATATTATTATTGATAAAATATAGAAAGCGTAATCTTTAACCATTTTGCGTTTGAATTCGGATGGCCGTGCTCTCTCTCTCTCTCTCTCTCTCTCTCCTCTCCTCTCTCTCTTCTCTCTCTCTCTCTCTCTCTCTCTCTCTCTCTCTCTCTCTCTCTCTCTCTCTCTCTCTCTCTCTGATGCAAGAAGAATCAATAATATGAAAACCTTTCTCTCATTTATTACAGCAGTGACATAACTCATAAAATATAGTTGCCCAGAAAATCAATTCCAATGTTATGAGTAATTAAAAATTTGCAATAAAAATCATTTTAAATGTCATTAAGGAATAAAAGTAAAATAAATGCACCATCCGCTCTTCATTTAATGTTCTAAATTATCTACTACTACTACTACTACTACTACTACTACTACTACTACTACTACTACTACTACTACTACTACTTATTTTAAACAACTCAAAATATGACAATTCTAAAGTTACTTTGTCATTGTAACAAATGAGCGATTATTTTTGAACATTATTCATCTTTAGAATAGCAATAAATTTTAAGTTAATAAATGGTATTCCTTTTTTCTGAAGTAGGTTTAAAGAATAAAATGTCAATATCTTCTCATAAAATAGAATAATAAACATTACTTAAAATTAATGACATTACCAGATTTAGGTATAAGAGAGTAGATTATATTTAATATATATATATATATATATATATATATAAATATTATATATATATATATATATATATATATATATATATATTATATATCATATTATATATATATAGTATTTAGTATATATATATAATATATATATACATATATATTATATATGATATATATATATATATATATATTATATATATATAATCAGTGGCGACTCCAGTAACCTTTTACTACTCGTGCTCTCTTTCTCCTCGTCTCTCTCCTCTCTCTCTCTTCTCTTCTCTCTCTCTTCTCTCTCTCTCTCTGTATATTATAGTATATATATATATAATATATATGATATATATATTATATATATATATATATATATATAATATATATAATATAGTATATAATATAATATTATATATATTAAATACTTGAGTTATCTCCTTCTAAACCGTTTTCTTTTTTCTAACGTTTTCTGTAGTTCGATTCTAGGGATTAACTTTAATATTTAAAATCAATCTAAATTCACAGACGCCGTCTCCGCCATCCGATATAGGCATGAACTGCCGCCATTTTTAATGGGTTAAAAGCGTTATTTAATAGCGCGTTATTCTTACCTTTTTTCGTTTTAATTTTGCATAAGAATTTTCATTTATTTGACCAACTTTCGCAAAAGAATAAGAGAATTTTATCGTAAACATTATGAAATTTGCAAAATAGATCGTTTCTATAATGTTAACTTGTGCTGAGCACGAGTAGCACGGAGTGCGGAGTCGGCTCTGAACTATATATTATATATATATATATATATATATATATTATATAATATGTAAATTTCTATCCTATATATATATAATATATATATATATATATATATATATATATGTGATGTGTGTCGTGTGTGTTATCCAATGTCATTTGTTAATTTATCAAATAAATATATACTTTTTTATTATGTTATTTTAATTATTATTACTATAATGGGCTAAACAACGAAGAAACATGTAATAAACAATGCACTTTTTTTGATTAATTTATTACTGCTAAATGTCTTTTTTTTTTTTTTTTTTGTTTCTTTTTTCTTTTTTTATTTTTTTTATTTATTTATTTTTTTTCTTGTTTCTTTTTTTTTTGTTTTTTTTTTTTTTTTTTTTTATTTTTTTTTTCTTTTTCTTTTTCTTTGATTGTTCCTTTTTTTTTTTATAGTTAAGTGACAACATGTAATAATGTTTAAATGCTTAATTTATTAATGCTAAATGACATGTGTTATATTTATATGTTACTAACACGTTGCTATAAACGCATAACATTTTAAGAGATATATACAGAGAAAAGTGAAAAATTCACTTAATACATTACTGTCATACGATTCCTTATTTTTAAGTCATTTGAAATCGTATGTCATTAAATTTATTAGAAAAAAAAAGGAAAAAAATAATATTTATAATTTTGAAAGATACAATTTTATCAAGTATTTAATCATAATATCGTAAAATTTACCAAACATTAATTTTGACATTATAACTTATTCATTGCACTTGTCATGACAAACTTCCGGTCTACTGTTTATCAATTTGGATTTCAAACGAAAATTTCCACCTCAACATACAAATAATGAATTGAATCTATCTATCTATCTATCTATCTATCTATCTATCTATCTATCTATCTATCTATCTATCTATCTATCTATCTATCTATCTATCTATCTACTTAAAGCTGGCTAACCTCTAATTCATTAATTTCAATAGAATTGTATTATATAACAAGTAGCAATAATGATGTAATTTACATTGTTAAATATTGATTTTATATCTATCTATTTATCTATCTATCTATCTATCTATCTATCTATCTATCTATCTATCTATCTATCTATCTATCTATCTATCTATCTATCCATCAATCAATCAATCAATCAATCAATCAATCAATCAATCAATCAATCAATCAATCAATCAATCAATCAATCAATCAATCAATCTATGCCATGGGATTACTATGACATTTGCGCACTGCAAACTTATCAAACTTACATTGCGCTTCTGCGAGATCCCTTAGAATTATTATTGCTTTCGACGAAAGGTATCACTCCGTAGTTTCTCTCTACATTTTAAAGATTATTTCTGAGGCTGGAATGAGATTATCGATGTAATGCGTTAAAATTCATAGTTATGGACGATGCTCCAATGTAGAACAAGAAACTGAGTCGGTATACCGTGTGATACAAATCTTCTTAAACGGAAATAAAAAAATAAAGAAAAATGCCTTATATAGAGTCAAATTGTTCAGCGATTTCTAACATGCACTTCCAGCATGTTCCGAGAGAACGTTAGGTTAGTGGTGAAAAAGAATATATATATTATATATGAGCTAATATAATCTATTTATATTTATATGTAATATATATATATGAAGTTAGAGGATACATATTAATAATATATATATATATATATATATATATCATTATATGATTCTACCCTCGTCGAGTGTGGTCGCAGTGGATACCAGAGAAGAAGCGGAAAACAGAAGGGACAGAAGAGAGTGATTGGAAAGATGGATTAGTGTGAAATGATTTATTGAAGAAATGAACTGAATAATTTACGCAAGAAGTGGTTAGCCAATATTTTTTGAGAAGAGAGATAGAAGTGAGAGCTTTTGTTTGGAGATAGCTGCAACAACTTGAAAAAAAAATTAAAATAAATTACGATTTTGGATTTTAAAAATGTAAAATTTTAAACATATAAATTTATTGCATTTGTAATCTGGTTCGAGGAGCTGCAAAATTTCAAAATCAATTCTTTTATCATTTTTGGAATATTAATTATTAAATACAAGAAATAAAATTATAAAGAAGAAATTAAAATAACAAATTGCAAAAGGTGAAGCTGCGTATCCCAAGACAATCGTCGTCATATGAAGAAATTTTTTTCAAATTCTCTTCCACTGGTAGCAAGGTACCGAAAACCCCTTTCTATCACATTAATATTTTCACAAATGGTGGTGATATACCGTATACCTTACATAATAACAGTGATTACTTGTTTGATAATTGTGGTATAATGTTAATTAATAATAAGTGAATAGTGGTGAATAATTTGTTATATATTAATA
>JABUQX010067919.1:15000-17500 GCA_015478945.1 Trachelipus rathkii
CATATATACTGTGTATATATATATATATAATATATATTTAAATTAATTTTTTTCTGTTTATATATATATATATATAATATATATATAATATATATATATTATATATATATATATTATAATTACACACACATATTTACATGTACATATATATATATAATATTATTATATATATAATTTTATATATATATATAGTATATAAATATATATATATATATATATATATATAGATATTATATAAAATAGACATATATATAATAAATATAAATATGTGCATGAAATTTTATACAATTAATGATATGTATAAATATAAATTTAATATCTATTTAAATTAATTTTATTCTTGTCTTATTTACTTTTTTGCCAACTCCAGTTCCGACTCGCCCCCCCCCCCTCATTTTTTTTCACTTACAATTACGAAAAATTTTAAAAATATTTTACATAAACAAATTTTTTTTTGCTTCGGTTCCAAATACAATTTCATGCAAAAAAAATTTTTCCCTTGCTCTAGCACCAACTCCGGCTCTAGCTCCGGCTCCAGCTCTGTAGCCATGTTAAATAGCTTACATTTTGTTAATAATAATAAAAAAAAAATCTGAAACAAATAAACTTGAAAATCTGTACATAAAAAAATTGAATAAAGTGAACTAAAAACATTATGAAATGCATATCTTTCATAGCTATTATACAAATTAGAAAAACGATAAATAAGTAATTGCTATTTTATAGATATAATAAAAATGACCCATTCAAATGTAGTGAAACTTAAAAAAAAAAATAAATAATAAAAAAAAAAAAAAAAAAAAAAAAAAAAAAAAAAAAAAAAAAAACTGATAAGTTGTACAAAGTTACGCGTTCATTCTTAAGTTTCTTTAACTGACTTTTAAGTTTATCCTGAGGTTTCCGTTTTTAAGAACCAGCAATTTCTGATATCTTCTTTCAATTTCTTTGGTGTCTTGGTGATATATCTTCTTTGATGTTAATATAAAATAATTACTATTATTTTTGTAGGAAATGATGTAAAAATCTATTTGCAATACTAAACGACTGGCATTTCAATGCAAATATTAAAAAGCAAATCATAAATCACTATTTTGGGTTTCATAGCAAGACTAGGATTTACTTTGGGAAAGTAAGTAGTACGACAACTATTACTTAATTGTAGAACCACGAAATAAATTGAAAATTTATTGAAATATTAATTCTAATCATTTTAATTACAATGCCCCAAATTCTCTGAAGGAATAATCGATGTATGAAATTAGGAAATGTTTCTTGACCCTCATGTTACCAAACCCAAGTAGGAGGAATTTCTCTGTCTACCCCGATTGTTTTTTCCTTAGGATCTTTATATAGTTCCTCTGAAACTTAAAATATACATTTTCAAATGCAGCTGAATGTGGGTGATTTTTTTTTCATTCATACATTTCATGAAATTATCGCCACGTATCAATCAAATTACATATATTTATTTGCTTAATCAAAAATTCCTACTTAAATATTAATTTGCTTAATCGAAAAATGCCTACAAATATTTATTTTTTGTTAAATAAAATTCCCATATTATAATATAGGATATATATATATATATATATATATATATATATATACTATATGTATATATATATATATATATATATATATAGATATATATATATATATATAATATATATATATATATATATATATATATATATATATTAGTATAGTGTTAATAATGTTTATTTATTTGTTTGGCGCTCACATCCAAGAATCCCTACTACTAATATTTATTGTGCTTTAACCGAAAAAGCCTACTAATATTATTTTGCTTAATCAAAAATGAATACTTAAAAATTATTTGCTTAAATATATTTATTTGCTAAATAAAAATCCTACATATATAATATAATATATATTATATATATATATATAGTATATATAATAATATATATATATATATATATATATATATATATATAGTATATATAATATATAATAAATACTATATATATATAATTCGATTCTTATTCGAATGATGATCGGTTTGTGACTTCGTTTAGTTTTTCACCACATAAATTAGGAGATTCCGGCTCTCGGAAACCGATGAATGGTTACTAAAGAAAATTGAAATTAAGGAAAAAATATCTTAGTGTTCATTTTAAAAAAGAAAATGTAATGATCAAATTTTTGTTGGATAAATATAAAGAAACACCATAAACATTACATTTACTAAAAAAAATTCATATATATATAAGTATAATACATATTCTTTTTATTTGCTTAATTAAATTTTAGCAATGTCAATTCCTCTACTTCAATGATTATGTCTATCGATATCGACTTTCGTTTCTTTTTCTTCTCCGAATTGTTCTCAATTATTCCCGAGCCACTTCCTTTTATTTATTTGCTTAATAAAAAATTCCTACATATGCATATTTCCTTCATAAAAATACTTACATACATTTATTTACTTATATATATAATATATATATATATATATATATATATATATATATATATA
>JABUQX010067920.1:12500-25095 GCA_015478945.1 Trachelipus rathkii
AAACTCTGAAAGTCATAAACTTAGTATTTTAAACTAAATATAATTTTAAATTAATTCACAATTAAAATATAAAAAAAAGGAATACATTTTAATTAATTTCAATTAAATTAAATATTTTCTGAAAGAATTTTTAAAGAAATATTGATTTTCTAGAAAGACTAAGTTGTATTAAATATTATATATATATTATATTATATATATATATATATATATATATTAAATATATTATTATAATTATATAATATATATATATATATTATATATATATATATTATATTATATATATATATATATATATATATATTTATTATGAATAATATATAAATATATTTTCAAGAACTACTTTGTCGTAGTGATATATTTACTTTAGAGGGAGCCCTTGGATTCTTTTTTAGTATTATGTTTTACTGTCACTTCATTTTATTAACTAAATGTACACAAATTAAAAACATTATTAAAGACACTTTTTTTAATGAAATAATTTTAAAGGAAAGCTAATTTTCGTCCAGACACGCGAGACCTCTTCAGGCTAAGGACTGGATTTCTTTCTTGATTTTCATCAGTTCAAGTGTGTTTCAGTTGGTTTGCTATTTTCTTCATTGTGTTGTTGAAATATTTTGATGTTTTCCAGATATTCATTTTGTATAAAATCTATCTTTACATTTCACCGGGATGCTTATTGTAGTTGTTACTATTATAATTGCAAAAGGATTCCATGATTTGCGATGGTTCGTGTAATTGATATTTCTGATCATCTTTTAATATTGTTGATATTGATAGAGTGGCTGTGTTACGCCTATGACTTGTTAGAGAATTTTTGCTGTCCTTGTGCAGGTCATCTGTATGTTTGATTTTTTCTTCTTTGCCAAATCTATGGTTTCACCTATATGTGTTTTATTGCAAGTATTGAAGGGGATGTGATATATACAGCTTTGGTGGAGATTTTCTTTTCGTTTGGGGGTTGAAAATGTTTTTTAAGGTGATGTTATTTGATGGAATGAGGGTAATTTTTTTTGGTAATATTTGTTTTAACGATTATAATGGTAATTGAGGAATTAGTAAAAAGGAGGTGTTGCTATTTTTTGGGGGGAAAGGTGCTATAGTACCTCTTTTTTTTTGCATTTGTTAAATGCTTTTGTGATGAAAAATTCAGGATAGTAAGGTGATTTGAAAGTATTGTGGATGTATTTTAGTTTCTTGTGATAGAAGAGGAGGAGAGCATATACGAAAGGCACGGAGAAATAGAGATGACAGAACGTTATTTTGTGTTTGGGGAATGATTAGATACGCCATGTTTATAGTTTGGTGCGAATGTTTGTTTTCTATATATAGTAATTGCAAGTAATTGTTATTCCATGTGATTAACGTATCGAGAATAACAAATAACATCACCTTAAAAAACATTCTCAAACCCCCAAAACGAAAAGAAAATCTCCCCAAAGCTGTATATAAATATCACATCCCCTGCAATATTTGCAATAAAACATATAAACATAGATTTGCAAAGAAGAAGAAATCAACATACAGATGACCTGCAGAAGGACAGCATAAATTCAGCTTTAACAAGTCAGGCGTAACACAGGCCACTCTATCAATATCAACAATATAAAGATGATCAGAAATATCAATCACACGAACAATATCACAAAATCATGGAATCCTTTTTGCATTTATAATAGTAACAATTACAATAAGCATCCCGGTGAAGTTATAGATAGATTTTATACAAAATGAATATCCTGAAAATCAAAAATATTTCAACAACACATGAAGAAAATAGCAGACCAATTGAAACACACTTGAACTGATGAAGATCAAGAAAGAAATTCAGTCCCTTAGACTGAAGAGGTCTCGCGTGTCCGGACGAAAATTAGCTTTCCTTTTTTAAAATTTATTTCTTAAAAAAAAGTGTCTTTAGCAATGTTTTTAATTTGTGTACATTTAGTAATTAAATGAAGTGACAGTAAAGCATAATACTAAAAAAGAATCCAAGGGCTTTCCTCTCTAAAGTAAATATATATAAATATATCATATAATATAATATATATATATATATATAATATATATTACTATATATATATATTATATATATATATATATATATATATATATATTATATATATATATATATATATATATATATATATATATATTAATATCAGAGGCAGGTAATAATTTTGGAAAGAGATTTCGGAAAATATTTTATTTTCTTGAAGATTTACTTTTAATAAATAAATACATTAATTTTTTAACAATTATATTTATTTCCTTTTCCAATTCGTTTGATATTCAAATTTCGAAAATATTTTTAATGTTAAAAACTTCGGAAAATTATAATTTGGCCTCAAATTTTAATTTTGAAATCATTAGTAATAACCAAGAAAAAAATTGAATTATTTTAGGTATGTTTTATATATTTTGGACATCAGTTTATAAACAAAGGAGTTATGATTAAAATATTATTTTTTTTTATTTTGTTTTGATTTACCTGACTTTTTAGGCAAAATTTCAGTTAACCCGGTAGAAAACGCGGTTTGCCTGATTTTTGGCCGGGGCCGGGGCCGGGGTCGCTAAAAAGGGCCGGGGTTGGCCGGGGCCGGGGCGGCCGGGGGCGGGGCCGGGGCCGGGGCCGGGGCCCGGGCCGGGGCCGGGTTCTGAAGCCTCTAATATATATACTATATATATATTATATATATATATTATATATATAATTATATATATATATATATATATAGTTATATATATAATATATATATTATCAGGGTTAAAAACCCAGGGGTTTTTAAAATTGCCCAGCCCACCCGGGGTTTTATTTAAAAACCCAGGGTTTTTGGGCAAAATGGGTGGGTAAAATGGGCAAAATGGACAAAATAGATTTTATAAAAAATTTAAAATTTATAATATATGTGACGGCAGGATTTCTCCTTGCCTCACAATAATTATGTACACCTCTCATAGTAGCTCTGTATGTCAAATTTTACTATTAATTTTATTATATATGAAAAATATTTAACAACCTTTTGTATGGAACTATTTTTGTGAGAGTGAGTCACTGCAATGCCGCCCGCGAAATGTCTGGCATTTCGAGGGAAGGAAGGCAGTAAGGCCTTAAGATACAAGAAAAGAGGTCGCATTTTGAGCTCCGGCTCATTGAAAAGAACCGGAAAATTGTGTTTGATTGTAGGGACTTGTTATATTAACTTTCACCCATTTTATTAATGACTGTGAATTAGCCTATTGTGTTGAACAACAAATTGATTGCATTTTAAATTGTTCTTACATTGATATCATTACCTACTATGTGATTTAATTAGTCTTAGGAATAAAAGAATAAAAGGTAATTACTCCTTTTCATTATCACTGTATTAACTCGTCAAAGGGTTATTACAAAGAATGGTGACCCCATTAGCAACCTTGAACACCCATACCTAACTGATGTGAAGAGTGTCAAACAGTGAATTAATTCAAACAGTGCCTAATTAAGACAGTGAAGTGAAAAAAAAGTGCCAATTCAAAACACAAACACACACACAAAAAAAAAAAAAAAAAAAACAGTTCAAATTCCCCGAAAAAAACAGTGAAAAAAAAAACCCTAACAAAAAAGGCCTAAAACCTTCCCAAAAAAAAAAAAAAAAACCGTTAAGAATGCCGAGTTTAAAAAGAAAGTCGCTCAGAGTTCAAACGAAGAGAAGCAACGTAGCTATCGTGACTCGGTCTCAATCGTCAAGACCCCATCACACTCCCCCAGAAGTAGCCCCTCCTGTCGAGGGGGTAAATGAAGAAGGTGACTCGTCACTATACGAGACAGAGTCGGAAAGCGGAATCCAAGGAGAGCATGAAGCAGCAAACTTGGTGAAGAGTCACCCTTCCCCCACTCTCTTAGGGAGAAAAGGAAGAAAAAAGAATCTCCCCCTCAATGCTATTCCCCCCTTCAACGAATTTGAGGCCTTAGAGTGGATTCGGCAGACAACAATGATCTTTAACCTTAATGAAATCATCGATCAAAAGGAGAGGGTAAGACTTTTGGCATCAAAATTACCAAGCAAGATTACAAATTCGTTGAAACTTCCCTTAAAAGATGATTGTTATACTAAATTAGTAAAAGTAATAGAGAAACTCTATGCACCATCGCTAAGAATGCAGATAGAAGAAGTCTTTCGATCAGGGATGAGGGAGGGAGAGCTCCCATCCGATTATGCAGTGAGAATAAAAGAAATGCTCGGATTATCCACTTTCGATTCAATAACGGATAACGATGCCAGATTCATTAGAGAACTCTTTCTCTTACAATTGCCTCAGCAATTACAGATCTCCCTCATGACTACAGAGAAGAACCATGATTTTGAGGAATTAATTGAAATTGCCGACGACATTTTTAACAAATTTTTTTCCCAAAACGGAGCTCGCCAATCCCCCGCGGGGGGTAGAAACGAATGGCAATCGGTGAACGCCGTACGACCAGCAGAAGAGAAAGTCACCAAGCCACCCAACAAAGAGACTTCGACCCAAGAGAGGGAGATAAGTCGACTGATAATCTCTCATGAAAAGTCAGCTGAAGAGATGAGATCACTAGCCAAGAGCGTCATAGAGCTCGCTAAGACAATGTGTCAGAATGCGAAGAATTCCCCCACCCAATGATCAAAATTCAAGAGGAAGAAATTTCAACCGATCAACTTATAACAACGTTGCAGCTGGGCCTAGTACAGAAGGCCTTTGTAGGTTCCATAGGAAATTTTTGCACCATTCATTTCGATGTGAGGGTCGATATTGTCCAATGTACACCTTGATATCGCAACCCCCGGCAACTCCTCCACCCCCACAACAGAACGTCAACATTTCAAAAAATGGAAGGGCTGGTCCGTGAGGCGACTCCCGGGCCAGATGGGGGGTGAATATTGGGGGGAACGACGCTTTTGTGAGTAGAGACCTTTGTGATTGTTTACCCTGTAACTTTTGTATGAATAAATCAAATTTTGGGCGGGGAAATATTAATTTTAACTATAGTAGAAGACGTTATTATAACGATAATCATAATAACAGTAGAATTTATAGTCGTAATTATAATAATAGAAATTACAGTAACCATAGTATTGACGATTTTTATAATAATAATTGCTATGGTAACGAAAATATTAATTGTAACAATAATAATTATAATAATAATGCACGTGTCGGTTATAATAATTTCTATAATAATAATGAGCATGCTAATCTTAATGGCCATAATAGTAATAGGTATTTTAGTAATAATTGTAATTATATTAATCGTGGGTATGATGGAAATGTTAATTATATTAATAGATTTAAATGGAGTAGAAATATCACTTGTAAGGATGATCAAGGGCAGGGGGGGATTCCTAGTGATTCACCCCCTCCCCCACAGAAGTCGCTTGTCACTGAGTCAGTAGGAGTAGAGTCATCTTCAACTTTAAATTGTAACTCAACGCATGATGAGGTTAATAACAATAATAGCAATAATAATAATAATGATTGTAGAACTAGGAATGATAGTCGTAGTGATGGCAATAACGGTTTTGTAAGTTCTTATAATTGTATTGGAAATAATAACGCTGTGACTTTTGAAAACAATAGCTTTGTGAATGAGTCGCTGCCTCCACCGACGGAGTCAACCTATCCCCCTACCCCAGTCACTGGGGAGAAGGCGGGAATGGAGGCGATTCAGACTTGTGACTCCATACTTGTTGATAAAAATAATGATAAAAATGAATTTGTAATCAATGAAGGGGGCAAAATTCCCTTTCTGAAAATGAATTGTATTAGTTTTAGAGATGAAGGAGATTCTTTTCCTTCCGATAAGCATGAGGGATCATTAATTTTAAGGAATAATGCATGTGACTTATCTGATAATGCTGTGGTGGAAGTTTCTGGCAACTCAACTAAAATCGTTGCTGCTGTTAAAGAAGTAGTTTTTGATAAATTGTATTATATTTCGGACGCAACTAACAATGAGACTTATTTACTAGACTGTGGGAGTTGCCTCGACCTTTTAATTGCTACTGAATTGGATAAGGAGGAGGCCCCGATTGGGAGTGCCAGGGCCGCGAACGGAGGCTGTATCCATATTTATAAAAAAATAATGACTAAAGTTGACTTGGGGTTAGGCAGACCTTATGACTTGCATGCATACGTTTCAGATATTAAATTCAATGTCTTAGGCATGCCTTTTCTCAAAAAACACGGGTTCATCATTGACTTTAGGTACCATTTTTTACTAGATTCCAGCACGAGACGTAGTATTTCTCTTTGTAATGAAGCTTTTGATTTTTCGAAGCATGTACGAAATTCTATATTCCCTCTGGCCGCTGTCTCTTTTTAATATACGTTTGCGATACATTTAGTTAATAATTTAATTAGGAAGTACCAGGTCTTATTCTTAAATCCTTATGAAGCACCTAATTTAAATTTAAAGAATGATCAACTCAAAAGATGGCGCTTTATTTGTACAAAGTACCGGAGAAAAGGGGGCGGGGCTTATTTTGACAGCTGTGAGAACAACTTCGTCGCTCAGTCACGACTTGATAGTAATGAAACTATGGGGGGGGGGGGAGGGGGGAGTAAGGATTGTACTATTGGAAGGGGGGATGAAGATTGCACTGTTGATGAGGGGGGAGGGGAGAGAGAAGAATGTCCTTTGAAGGAAGAAATTTTGTGCGAATTGGCGGCAAATTACCCATACCATGTGGATGTCAGCGGCCCGCCGATACAATTGAGGAGTAGAAGCATAGCTCCACATCTTTTTGAGAAAGCAAAGGAGGAAATCAATAAATTATTGGACGCGGGGGTCATTTCGCGGGGGCGAAGCAATTGGGGTTTTCCAACTAGCTTTTTGCCAAAGTCGGACGGAAGGGTTCGTTTGGTCGTTGATCTGAGGTTATTAAACCAAAGATCAACCTCTGACAATTTTACCCTACCCAAGATTAAGGATATTATATTGCAATTGCAACATTGCAAGTTATTAACAAGGCTAGACGTTCGGCAAGCTTACTATAACGTGCCAGTCAGCGAGGAAACAAAGAAATATTTCACTATTACTTGTCCTTTTGGTAACTACAGTTTTAACTATTTAATACAAGGACATAAGTGTTCTTCTAGTGCTTTCCAGCGCTTCATGTCAATCTTGCTTGGAGATTTAAGGAATGTTTTTGTTTATTTAGATGACATTTTAATTGCCAGTTCGACTCTTGAAGAACATGTTGCAATGTTGGAGAAAGTTTTAGAGAGATTAAGATATATGAAAATTTATATGAATCCAAAAAAATGTGTACTTGCGGTCGGAGAAACAGATTTCTTAGGTTTCAACATTAGCGAGAAGGGCGTTAGGCCTAGCAAAGAGAAGATCAATGCAGTGGTGAATGTTGCAAAACCAACAACTATCAAACAGCTTAGGGCCTTTCTCGGTCTATATAACTTCTGCCGGATCAATATAGTAGGGGCGGCTCAATTGTTGCAACCCCTAACGAAAATGTTGAAAGGAAAACCCGCCTCCAATAAAAGGATTTCCTGGGAAGTAGAAGCCGAGCGAGCGTTTCTAGAAGCTAAAGCGGCAATGGTGAGTGCCACCCTATTGTCGTTCCCTGATGAACAAACTGAGTTACTATTATACACGAAGGTTAGCGAGCTTACTATAGCCAGCGCACTTATGGGAGAAGAAAATAATCAGACAAAGATTTTCGCGCTTTACAGTACTATACTTTCTGAGGTGGAAGTGGCACTACCACAATTAGTTAAGGAATTATTATGCGTCAATAACAGCTTACAAAAATATGCTTACTTAATTGCCAATAAGAGAATCACTGTCTGTACTAGCAACAGTGGGTTAATCACAGCTTATATGAAAAAGAGTGCCGAAAAAATTCATAATATTCGAGAGGTAAATTTATTGAATGCCATTTCAAATTTTGACGTTGAGTTTAAATTGGTCTCGAAGGCTAAAAATAAATTGGCTATAATTTTAACAGAATTGGCTAACGAAAGAGATAAGATCATGGAGGCTGGGAAGTTGCAATTGCAACTGGCTTGTATAAAAGATGGGGAGTGGGCGTGGCCAAACCAAAATACTATGGAGACGGAGTTACAACTGGAGGAGGAGTTTAGTGGATGGAATTCTCTGAATACCGTAGTGGAAGGGTTAAGCCCTTTAACCCGATATCGTTAAAAGAAACAGAACTTACGTGGGAGTATATAATAATAATAAGTCATAATAATAAAAATAATAATAAATATATAATAAAAAAATTAATGATAAAAGCGGTAATAATAATAATAATAATAATAAAGATAATAATAAAAGCGGTAATAATAATAATAATAATAATAATAATAATAATAATAATAATAATAATGATAATATAATAATAATAATATAATAATAATATATATAATAATAATAATAATAAAGACAATATAATAATAATAATAATAATAATAATAATAATAATATATAATAATAATATAATATAATGAATAATAATCATAAAAATAATAATGAAAGAATGGTGGTTAGTAGTAGTAGTAGTGTAGTAGTAGTAGTAGTAGTAGTAGTGTAGTGTTAGTAGTAGTGAGTAAGTCGTAGTAGTAATAATGATGGTAATAGTGGTAATAATGGCGGTAGTAGTAGTAGTAGTAGTAGTAGTAGTAGTAGTAGTAGTAGTAGTAGTAGTAGTAGTAGTAATATAATGGTAACAATGATGTAGTAAGCGAAGCCGGGTGATGATAATGACTTTGATGATTTTGTAATAAATACTATAACTTACAGTAAAAAGGGTTAAATGGAATGATGAAGAAAATTCAGGATGGGGTAGATTTCAAAGAGATAGCTATAGAACAGGAGACTGATGGTTATATAAGGGACCTAATAAAGGGGCTGAAAACTAGTGGATTGAAGGCCTGTTACAAGGAGTTCATCCATCGGGGCGAGGAGCTGTCTTTGGCGGTTGACATCTCTACAGGCACAGCTAGAATATTGGTACCGGAAAATCTGGTGGATGATGTCATAGGAAAAATACATAATACAAATCACTTGGGAATTAAACGGACCTTGACTATTCTGAAAGCGGATTTTGCCTTCAGATTCATGCATAGTAGAGTAAAGAAATTTATACAGAGTTGTGATGTCTGTCAAAAAAATAAAAGCGTTAGAAGGATATCTCCAGAATTCGGCAGGTTTAAGGAAGTCACGGAAAAGTTTGACACCCTCCATGTGGATTTGTGTAAGTTACCCTACAGTATGGGATTCAATTATCTGCTTGTTTTTATCGACAGATTTAGTAAGTATCCCTTCGCCTACCCTCTTAGGCAGGCGACGGTCGACTCGGTGTTGAATGTGTTAGTGGGCGAAATTTTTCCGTTCTGTGGCTCTATAAAAAGGCTCATCTCGGACCGGGGAAGCCAGTTCACTGCCAAAATATTTAATGACGTGTGTAACCTACTCAACATAGATAATATTATCACGACGCCTAATTCCCCTCGTTCGAACGGACTGGCAGAAAAATTGAATCAAGCTCTCATAGTGACAAGGTGTATGATTAATGATGAAGAGAATGAAGGATTAAAATGGCCTGAAATTTTGCCTTGGGCTCTGTACTGTTTGAGAATTAGCCCTCTAAATGACCAAGGGGTCACCCCCAGTGTGCTTATGTTCGGCCAAAATCTATCAGTGCCAGGAAGCTTGTTGCAGAAGGAGGCACTCAGTGCCACGGTCAGTCAAAGTGCCTATTTGAGAAAATTAGTGGCCTTAATGCGTAGGCCTCTGGCCCCACAGGTTATATATAAAAATAAAAATATATTTGTTCCGAAGACTCCACAAGGCAAGGGCCGTGTTGGTAAGGAATCAACAGTATAATGTGGGAAAACTGGCAGAGAGATACTCGGGACCTTTTAGGGTGCTACGATAAAAAAGAATAACGTTTATATTTTAAAGCAAGGGAAAGAGGCAGTAGAAAATTTAAGAAATGTAAGAATCTTTCATAACATAACCGATAGGGACGCTGAAACCCAAGAGAAAAATAAGATTAAATAAAAAAAAAAAAAAAAAAAAAAAAAAAAAAAAAAAAAAAAAAAAAAAAAAAAAAGAAAGAGAGGAAAAGGGGGAGCTTCTTAGTTCTGCATGCAATTCTTAGAATTAGACAGTAGTTGAATTGATACTTTATCCTTCCAAAAAAAAAAAAAAAAAAAAAATCGTCTTCTTCCTCTATCTAATACTATAGACGAAACGATGCTGCCAAACACTAATAGTAGTAATAAATTCCCGCATGTTCCTTACAAAATGTCACAGGAAGGGTTGTAATAGAAGAGTTGAAATAGTCAAAACCCCCGAGGTGGGGATTAAGAAGGTCTTTTATGTATTTTGTAACAATATATTGTAAGAATAGAATTTGTGTTTCGTAATAATAATGTCAAATTATTACCAAAAAAAAAAAAAAAAAAAAAAAAAAAATTTTAAAAGGCAAGATTTCTCCTTGCCTCACAATAATTATGTACACCTCTCATAGTAGCTCTGTATGTCAAATTTTACTATTAATTTTATTATATATGAAAAATATTTAACAACCTTTTGTATGGAACTATTTTTGTGAGAGTGAGTCACTGCAATGCCGCCCGCGAAATGTCTGGCATTTCGAGGGAAGGAAGGCAGTAAGGCCTTAAGATACAAGAAAAGAGGTCGCATTTTGAGCTCCGGCTCATTGAAAAGAACCGGAAAATTGTGTTTGATTGTAGGGACTTGTTATATTAACTTTCACCCATTTTATTAATGACTGTGAATTAGCCTATTGTGTTGAACAACAAATTGATTGCATTTTAATTGTTCTTACATTGGATATCATTTCCTACTATGTGATTAAATTAGTCTTTAGGAATAAAGAATAAAGGTATTACTCTTTTTCATTATCATGTATTAACTCGTCAAAAGGGTTACTTAATATATTATGTTCAGGCAGACCTTATACTATATATACTATATATATATATATTATATATATATATATATATATATATATTATATAATACTATATATATATATATATATATTATATATATATATATATATATATATATATATATATATAATATTTTCAAATTTTGGGATGATCCAAACGAAGCTTAGAAATAGGTTAGGGAATGAAAGGGCAGAAAAACTTGTAATGTGCCATAGATTGCTAAAAGATTCAAAAAGTGATGATTGGTAGTCAATGGTAGACCAAGAAACTTAAATTTACTTAATAGTTAATACTATATTCTATATAGGCTTATAGCTATTAGCTACTATATATAGGGCCTAATGTGCAATTTTTTTTTCTCGGTTTGTTACTTAAATAAATATAAAGTTATATATAATTTTTTAAAAAGTGCATCATTTCCAAATGCTTATTAATTAAATCAAAATAGTTATTTTTTTTCTAAAAGGTCCAATGTGTCGTTAATTAATTAAATTAAATTAATTAAATTGATAATTAAGTTTAAAAGTTATGTTTGTTTTTTTTTTATCTTTGAAAGCCCATTTTTCAGTTTCACAATATTGCAATTACATTTTATTGTACTAATGATTAAGTTGCAATTACATTTTATTGTACTAATGATTAAGTTTTCTTTCAAAGTATATAATAATTATGTACCTAAATTTTCTTTTGTGTTCAAGACTTCAAGTGACTATTAATAAAATTGATATAGTTAATATAATTAATATAATATAATTTTTTTTTCTTTCCATAATACTGTAATTACAGTGTAAATATATGTAATAATTCTGTTCTTTTATCTCAGTTCTTAATAATTATATCAATCTACGTTATAATTTTTTATAAAACCCGCCTTTCATTTTGCCCGGGTTTTTTGTATAAAAAGCCCAGCCCGGGTGGGTAGGTGGGCAGCTCCCCGGGCAGCTGCCCAGTGCAACCCTGATATATATATATATATATATATATATATATATATATATATATATATATATATATATAATATTTGTTATATATTTATTATAATATATATTATATAATATACTATTATGTATATATATATATAATAATTATACGGCACTCACCAATTTGCTTACAGGAGGCTACGCCACCCATAAATCCTGACCCGTGATTGGTGAAAAAATAAAAATATTGCTTCAAAATATTTTTAAAATATTGCCTCACCAAAAAAAAAGAAAAAAGAAACATCTATCATTAATATTTTGTCATTGAAATAGTCGAGCGTCGGTGTAATTAATAAGGACCAAGCATTCTTTGAATTATAGTAACATTATCAAAGGAAATAAAATATCTTTTTAAAAATTTAATTTGAAGCCTCTACTTCATGATCTCAAAAGCCAAAACAGAAACTGTAAATATATTATCTTCAATAGTCATCCAAATATGGGAAAAGGCTTGTTTATTTGACACTCAAAGCCTCTTGCCTTTCATTCCCAACTTTATGAAGAGGAGGAGAGCGGATCTTCATGAAAATATATCAATCATATTTTGGTAAATATAATTTCTTTAAGTGAAAATTGAAAACTGAATATAGAGAACGTCTTTAGCAAGGTAGGTGTTACCTGGTAAAGTAAAAATTCTATATAAATGAGCAGACTCAC
>JABUQX010067921.1:0-42500 GCA_015478945.1 Trachelipus rathkii
CTATATTATATATATATATATATATAATAATATCATATAAATATATATATATATATATATATATATATATATATAAATATATATATATATATATACTATATATTATATATATAAAATAAATATATAGATTTACCGAGACCTAAGCCTATTCTCAAAAGAGTTCGGTTCCGGCCGGAACTAACTTTTCCGCTAACTTACCAGAACTTTCCAACTTTTTCAAATGCTCTAACTAAAAAAAACTGCAATTGAATTTATCATTTACTCGAGCAAAAAAATCTACCTTTTTTGCTCGAGCATTAATCACTTCTATTGTTTAAACTATTGAGTCCCGTAAACTTTATATAGTATATTCCTAGTTACTTAATAATTTAGCTGATCCGCCTTATCCAAATTTGGTTTACAGAAAAGCTAAAGCTTCAATATGATATGACAAATGCTAGATACTTCTAGAAGGACTCCACTGTAATCAACAAGATTCCGCTAAGTGTAGCGAGGAGTCATAATTCCCGTTCCGGCATTAAACTTTTTCAAGGTTTCAGAATTCCGTCGGCTGAACAAAATCTTTCAGGTACATTCCCTTAATAATATAGGGTTAGAATTATAATTCCCCACAGAGTTACATATCATATGCAGCACGGGACAGTAAACGGAAGTAAACCGAAAATTCCGCCCCTTCTATCGACGAAAAAAACGCAGTTTTTTTTCAAAATAAAATGAATAAATTAATAATAAATATAATAATTAATTAAAATAATTTAATAATTAATTAATTAAGTAATTAATTAATTAATTAATTAATAAAAACAAATAAAGAACAATAGATAAATAAATGACTAGATAATAACAAAAAAAAAATAAAATAAAATAAAAATAAAATAAGAATAAAAAATAAATATAGAATATATATATATAACTATATATAATATAATATTAATATTATAATATATATAATATATTATAATTATATATATAAATATATATATAATATATAAATATATAAATATATATATATAGATTTAGATATATATACTCTCTCACCCCGCACCGCACCGCACCACACCCACCCAACCGCACGCACCCACCACACACACCCACTAGCAACGGACAGAGTTTGCCACATGCGTATCTCTCTCAAACTTTGACACCCCCATAGGGTGACTTAACTCGTCGTCAGACGAAGGTACGTGCCAAGCACCCTAAAGGGGTCTCCACCCCCCAAAACCTGAGTATTAACGTAGATCTGAAAAAACTTGTATCACACCCTTCAAAAGTACCCACATCAATATGAGTAAATAACCTACACCCCAAAGAAGTCTACCAACCCCAAAACCTGAGATATTGAGTAGAAGCTGAAACTTGTATACACCCCTTCATATAAGTACCCCACATAATATATGAGTTAAAAAACGTAACCCCAAAGGTCTCCAGCCCCAAACCTGAGATATTACCGTAGAAGGCTAAATTGTATACACCCTTCATATATACCACATCATTATGGGAGTTAAATACCGTACACCCCAAAGGGGTCATCAGCCCAAATAACCTGAGATATTGAAACGTAGATCGACAAATTGTATACACCCTCATAACAAGTAACCACATTCATATTGGAGTTAAATTCGTCACACACAAAGGTCTCCAGCCCCCAAAACCTAATATTGACATAGAACGACGAAACCTGGTATACACCCTTCATATAAGGTACCCACATCATATATGGAGTTAAAAAGCCGTACACACTATAAGGGGTCTCCACCCCCAAACCTGAAATATACACAATAGAACGACAAATTGTATACATCTTTCTATGATGTAACCGATACAAAAAAAAAAATAAAAAAAAAATAAAAAAAATAAAAATAAAAAAAAAAAAAAATTAAAAAAAAAAAAAAAAAATTAAAAATAAAAAAATTAAAAAAAAAAAAAAAATAAATTTGTATTCTTTTTAAGTTATAACTTACAAATTTAGTTTATTACAATGCTCAAGGACTAATTCAGTAAAATCAGTAAATCAAACTTACCTCCCCTACCTCCATGATCTATGATCTATATCTATTACTATTGACTATGGATCTATGATCCAGTCATTATTTTAATATTAAAATTGTTCATTTACACACCCTAAGCAGTAAATCAGGTAAATCAAACTTACCATCAGCCCCCTCTACCCTTCATGATCTATTATCATTGATCTATTGAATCTATTGATTCAAGTCATTTTATTAAAATTTTTGTTTTACATACCCTAAAGCAAGTTAAATCAGTAAATCAGTAAATCAGAATCAGTAAAGCAGAAAGCTTTAAAATCAGTAAATCAGTAAATATCAGTAAAGCCAGTAAATCATTAATCAGTAAATCAAACTACCATCTCCACCACCCTCCTACCCCATCCCACCCTCCCCACCATATCTATGATCTATTGATTCTAATGATCTATTGATTATTGAATTAAGTCATATTTCATAAAAATTGATTATAGTTTACATACCCTAAAGCAGTAAATCCAGTAAATCAGGTAAATCAAACCCCCCATTCCCACCTTCCTTGATCTATTGATCTATTATTATTGATCTATTGCATCAAGTCATATTCCTATTAAAGTGACTTTGGACATACACTAAAGCAGTAAATCAGAAATCAGTAAATCAAAACTGCCTTCCTCAGCCCTTCTGTGATCGATCATTATCTAATTGATCTAGATTTCAAGTCATATTTTTACTAAAAATTTCACTGTTTACATACACTAATTGCAGCTAAAGATCTGCTAAATCAGTAAAATCATGCGTAATAAATAACCATGTTTGTCATTTGAGGGATTTTATGCTATTGATCAGTCAATTCTTTCTAAAATGTCAGTCTTACGATACACTAAGAGTAAACAGTAAATCCAAACTGCCCTCCCCAACCCTTCTATCTATTGATCTATTGATCATGGATGCATTCAGTCAATTTTTACTAAAATTGTAGTTTTACATAAACTAAAGCAGTAAATCAGTAAAATCAGTAAATCAAACCACCATCCAACCACCTCCTGTATTGATCTAATTGATCTATTGATCATTGATCTATTGATCATGATCAATCATATTTTTTTATGGAATAAACGTACACCACTTGCAAAATCTCAAGCAAACCTACATACTCAGCAAAAAATAACCGATCTTACGTTTTAACACATCATCATCAGTAACACAGTAATATCTTCAACGAATATCCATTTCTCTAACAAACTCAGTTTGAATTTCACATATCATAGATAATTAACAAAAACGTAACAAAAATTAAACATAGCCTAACACATCTAACACTTCAAGGTTCACACTTTTCAAATATCTCTAACATATTAACGTAATGCTAATTGACACAAACATTTAAAAAACAAAAATTATCCATAACCTACCTAAATACATAATCCCCAACAAATAATTCAAGCCAACAATGTATTCAACATAACATAAAATAACAATGAGTTTGTAAACAACATAAATAATCTTGAATAAATATTCATAGTAGGTGTATAGGTGACCGAATTTAACACTAAATCAGTAATCCGGGTAAATCAAGAACACCATTCCCCCTCCCCACCCTCCCTACCACGTCTCATACCTTTGATCTATAACTAAGATTCACAAATATCGAATCATTTGAAAACATAATACAAAATAATGTTAAATAATCCAAGGAATATATCAACGACATTTTCAAATAATAAAACAACATATCCATATCGAACAAATATCATGTACCAACAAAAATAACACACCTTACCATGAATAAACTACTAAACATAACATTCCATACTAACACACACTAAAAACTACACAGGCGTACAAAATACACTATTCACACTTTTTCAAGCATATCTCTAACATATCAATTTAATTTACATAACACATCATTACTTTTTCGCATTGCAGGTATCAATTCGGAAACATAACAAATATTCTTTATATACTAACCAGCGAATATATTAACAAACAATCAATAATAAACTAGCAATACATCATCTATTAACGTAGAAATAATCTACAACGACAAACCTTACAACAACTATAGCACAATAAACTATTACATTAACAAAGTCCACACTTAACACATTAATAACTGCATGGCATACAAATAACCATTCATCTTTTTACAACATATCTCTAACAATTAACGTTAATTTTACATTACACAAGATTAAAATGTAAAAAAAAATATCATAAATATTGTCTAATTACATACAGCCAAACGAATAACTTGTAAACAAACAAATTTATCCAAACATAACTAAAATAAGTTCTTGAATGAAATATCATAAGTAAATTGTAATAGGTTACGATTTTAAATTCAGCTAAAGCAGTAAATCAGGTAAAATCAAACCATCAACCCCTCCCCCCCCTTCCCTCCATACCTTTTGATCTATTATCTATGATTCAGTCAATTCGATTATCATTCGGTAAAACATAACACAAAAAAGTTTTTATATTAACCACGAAATATATGCTAACGTAACAACGATATTATATTAATTTAAAGCTAACATAACATAACAGGATGTAAGAATATAATGTGTAACATCAAACCTAACATCACCATAGCTGAATAAAACTCTTTAACATTACAACTTCCGCACTTACAACAGTAAACTACCTATCACTTCTACAAACGTAACCTACCACACTTTTCAGCATACTCTAACAAACAATAGTTAATTACATTAATTTAAGAGTTAACAAAAATAGCAAACCCTGTCAGCGTATACACATATAATCAACCAAGAATTTTTTATACATCAACATGTAAAATATTACAAATCTCATAACCTCGTCTAATTATCATAATCCCAACCAATAATAGCAAACATAAACAAAGTTTTAACCAACATAGCATAAATATAACATTTATAACAGAAATACGTGTAAAACACAACAACAACAGTAATATGAAACAAACTTAGACAAAACAAAACAAAAAACAAAGTTTTAACCAAACATGACATAAATAGTTCTTGAATAAATATCTAGGTAACGTAAAAATTTGCGTTTTTAAAAACCCTAAAGCAGTAAATCAGTAATTAAGTAAATCAAACCTCCCACCCTACCTCCCCATTCTTCTCACCCTCCCTTCTATTATTTATCTATTGATCTATCGATTCCAGCCATATTTCGAGTATCATTTTGATAACATAACAAAAATAAGTGTTATATACAGACCAACGAATATATTATAACATAGTCTTTTCACATCAATAAAGCATCATATCATAGCAGAAACAAGAATATTAATTACACGACAAACCAACATACCTTACGCACGATATTCCGTCAACATTAACAAAGTTCCATAACATTACGTCCAAATATTATTTTATTATCACATCAAATACACGAACATTATTATTATATTATATTATTATTATTATTATTATATTATATTATATTATATTATTATTATTATATTATTATTATTATTATTTTATTTATTATTATTATTATATATTATTATTATATTATATTATTTAATAATCATAACAAAGTTTTACAACCGTAATTTACAACCTTACTACGAATATCAGTCAACATAACAAGATACACTGAATAATATTCAGTAAAGTAACTTACCAAAGCATCACAAAACGTAACCAACTTGTCTACACCCTGCAAAAACCTTAACTAACATACTCGCCAGGTTTGACCTATATGACACACAATGTTAATTAGGCTTACACGTAGCTTATTCATTAGGTTACGTCATGTTTATTTACAAAAGCTTTCACGAATCGCCCCTCATCAACTATGCCAATCTTTACTAACATAACCGAACAATTTTTCACGACGAGCCCCACTTACATGAATCACAGAGAGATGCATGAAACCATCTCGGGACCCAAGGGGTGTAAGCAGTAAGTCACACCCAAAGGTTTGCCCTTATAACCGGTTACCACCCCTCTTCGGTACCCCCGAATGTCTTCATGCACTCTCTGTGGTGATCTCCATTCTATGAGTCTCGCTGACAATTGTCGTTTATAGGGCATAGTAAGATGAGCATATGTTATTGGACATTCCTGAAAGCTTTTGTTAACATGAAATGAACCCTTAATGTAACCACGTTAACCAATAATCTGTATATATCGTCAACCTCGCGAGTATGTCATTAGTCTTTCATTAACAACTGTACGTTTTGTGTGATGCTTGGTATATTACTATATATTCAGCTGTACATTTTAAAGTGGGATATTCTACGAGGGTATGTAAATTTCGTGTAAAACTTTTAATATTAATAATAATTAATAATATAATAATTTAATAATAATAATAATAATTAATAATATAATAAAATAATAAAGAATAGAATATAATAATAATAATAATAAATATAATATAGAATAATATTAATAATAATATTATAATCATAATAATAATGATGTGTATGTGATAAAAATAATATTGGACCGGTCAATGTTATAACTTTGTTAATGTTGACGGAATATTCATGCGTAAGGTATGTTTTTTTCGTTGTACATTATATTCTTAGTTCAATCTATCATATATACTTATTATGTTGAAAAACTATTTATGGTAAAATATTCGTTGGTCTGTATATAAATAATTTATTTTTGTGTTTATTCAAAAATATACTCGAAATTATCTGAAATCTGGTAATCAATAGGTCAATAAAGTCATAGAAGATGAGAAATAGTTAGGTGGAGTTGAATTACTAAATTACTATACTGCTTTAGGATACTAAATTATTTCACTTTACTAAAATATTTTATTCAAAGAATATTATTCAGTTGGTTAAAACTTATTTTTGTTTTGTTTGTCTAAGTTTGTTCATATTACTTTGTTTTGTGTTTACTTATGTTCAGTATGTTATATTTTTGCTTATGTTTTAAATGTTATCGGTTTGCTAGATTCGTTGGATTGATTATTAGAGAGTTATGGAGAATTTGCAAACTATACGATGTTGAGTAAAAAAATTATTGCTTAGCATTATATTCGTTGTCAGTATGCTGATTAGACAGGGTAATGCAAAATTTTTAACATACGATTTAATTTAAAATTAACATTGTTATTAGAGATTGCTTTGAAAAGGCTGAATAGGTTACTTTGTACGAATGATAGGTACTTTACTGTGGTTAAGTGGCAGTGTTAATGTTAAAGTTATTCATGACTTTATGTTTTTAGGTTTTCGTACATTATATTCTTTCATGTTTGTTATGTTATTTATAATCATAAAATCGTTGTTACTTAGCATTATATTCTTTAGTATATAAAAACTTATTTTTTATGTTATCCGAATTGATACTCGAAAATGTTGACTGAATCCATAGATCACATAGATCAAAAGTCATAGGAAGGGGGGAGGGTGATGTTTTGATGGACTGATTTACGATTTCTGATTTAAAATCAGTAACTATACAATTACTATGATATTTCATTCAAAGAACTTATTTATTTAGTTTGCATAAAACTTGTATCGTTTACAGTTTATTCGTTGGCTGTTATTGATAATTAGACAATTTATGATAATTTTGTTAAATATTACAGTCTTAGTGTAAAATTAACGTTAATAGTTAGAGATATGTTGAAAAATATGAATAGGTTATTTTGGTATGCATACTAGTACTTTACTGTGTTAAGTTGTGAACTTTAATGTAACATTTATGCGTGCGAGTGTTGTAAGTTGGTCGTTTAGATATCTCTTAGTTCATATGAGCATGTTACTTATTAATAATAACAATTTGTATGTTAGCATATAATTCGCTGGTTAGTATATAAAAGAATCATTTTGTGCTATTTTTATCCGAAATATACTCAAATGCGACGTAAATCGATATTGTTATGTAAATTTAACATCATTGTTAGAATATGCTTGAAAAAGTTGTGAATACGTCTTGTACGCTGTGCTAGGTACTTTACTGTGTAAATATGAATTTTTAATATTCAAAGAGAATGATGAAAAAAGATTGATTTTTTCCTTGACATATATTCTTAATTCCATAATGATATGTTAGCTTTTATTAATGGAAAACAACTTCGTTAGGATATATTCGGGGTTTTACGTATATAAAAACTTTTTTAGTATTATGTTTATCCAATGCTTACGTTAGCAATATCGTTGGTTAGTAATATAAAAAATAGAACTTATTATTTTTGATGTTATCCAAAATGATGTGACCTGATCATTAGATCTTAATCAAAAGTCATGGAGGTGGTAGAGGGTGGGAGGGACTTCGTTTGATTTACTTGATTTACTGATTTACTGCTAAAAGGTATGTAAAATGTACACTTCTTACATATATGTTATTCAAAGAACTTATTTATTATTTTGATAAAATTTGTATTTTTAGTTATTTTGATAAAATCTTTGTATGGTTTGCAATTATATTTTTGGGGAATATATTTAAGCAAGTTATCAGCTAAAAATTTTTCAATGGTTACTGATTCAATGTAAGATTAACGCTAATATGTTAAAGCCATCTTTGAAAAAAAGGTGTGACACCCCTTGTATAGTGTTAATGTGTTAGGCTATGGTTTAATCTGGTTACGTGTTGTTAAATATACTAGACAATGGGGGTGAAACATTAAAACTGGTTTGTTAGAAAAATGATAAGTTAAGATATTACTGTTAACTGATGATGATGTGTTAGAAACGTAACGATAGGTTAGTTTTTGCTAGTAAGTTAGTTGCGAGAATTTTGCAAGTGTACGATTTATTCAGTAAAAAAAATAGACTTGAGCAATAGATCAATAGACATAATTTCAATAGATCACGACGTTACAAGATGTGTGGAGGGTGTTGATACTGATACTAGTACGCTTTAGAGTATGTTTAAAAAACCTGACATTTATAAAAAAAAATATGACTGTATCAATAGATCAATAGATCAATAGATCAATAGATCCAAAGCGGTGGGAGCAGTTGATTTTACTGATTTACTGCTTTATAGTATGTAAAACATGACAATTTAGTAAAAAATATGACTTGAATCAATAATCAATAAATCAATAGATCAATAGATCACGAAAGGTTGGGAGGCAGTTTTTGACAGATTTACTCATTAGTGTATGTAACATGACTATGTTAGTAAAAATATGACTTGAATTCAATAGATCAATAATCAATAGATCCAATAGATCAATAGATACACGAAAGGTTGGGAGCAGTTTGATTTACTATACTGATTACTGCTTTAGTGTATATAAAACATGACAATTTTAGTCAATAGATCAATTGAGCAATAGATCAATAGATCAATAGATCAATAGATCACGAAGGGGTGAGGAGGCAGTTTTGATTTACTGATTTTATATTACTGCTTTAGGGTATGTAAAACATAACAATTTTAATAGAAAAATATGACTTGACATGATACAATAGATCAATAGATCATAATCAATGATCAATAAATCAAGACCAGAAGTAAAGAATGAATGGATGTATTGAATTTACTGATTACTGATATTACTGGCTTTACTGATTTACTGATTACTGATTTACTAATTTTACTGCTTACATGATTTACTGATTTACTGATTTTACTGATTTCTGCTTTAGGTTATGTAAAACATAACAATTTTAATAGGAAATATATTTGAAGCCCTAGATCAAAGAGATCAATTTGTGAAGAGATCCAATAATTCATGGAAGTAGGAGGTGCTGATGTTAGTTTGAACTGATACGCCCTTATAGGGTACTGGGAAACATAACATTTTAATATAAAATATGACTTGAATCAATAGATCAATAAGATCAATGCCAATAATCCATATAGTCAATAGATCATGCAAGTAGGGAGGGTATTTGATTTACTATTACTGATTTAGCTCTTAGTGTATGTAAAAAACGAAATATTGTAGTATAAATTAAAAAGAATAAAAAATTATTTTATTTTTTTTTTTTTTTTTTTTTAATTTTTTTTTTTTTTTAATTTTAATTTTAATTTTGCATGCATAATTAGTCCGAAATTACTGAGTAATTATTTATTTTTTTTTTATTTTTTTTTTTTTTGTATCAGTTACATCATGAAGAAAGATGATAACCAAGATTTTCAGTCGTTTATGTTATTTCAGGTTTGGCGGCTGAACCCCCCTTTTAGTGTGTACGGCCTATTAACGTCATATATGATGTGAAGTACCCTTAGATGGAAAGTGTTATTAACCAATTTCGTCTTCTATGTCCAATAATTTCAGTGTTGGGTGGGAACCCCCTGGGTGGAGTCCAAACCATTATTTACTCCACATATAGAAAATTAGGTAAAAGGTATAGGGCCTTTATAGGAATAGCAGAATGTGTGTGTGAGAGTATTAGGAGGGTGAGTGAGATGTTTGGTAGAGAGAGATTGAGACAGGCATGTGTTAATTTCACCGTGGGTTTTCAATTATTATGGAGAGTGTCTGCAGCAGGAATGATGCAGGGGGGAAGAGGGGGTGGAACTTGCATGGATAGGGGTGATGAGATGGGAAGGGAACATGGCATGTTAGCTATTGCGTAGATGATATCTATGCTGATAAAGTGTGCGAAGAATTCAGAAGGCTGTAAGATACCTAAGTTTTTTCGTCATCTTACTGTCCAATTGGTGAAGGGAGTTGAGAGAGGTGTGTTATCTGGACCAGGGATATAAGGTGCGTTAAGATGAAGTTCCAGTGAAAGCCACTCCACACTTATGTGTTAGTGTGGTGTGAGGGAGGAGAAATATCTAGTTATCGAGGATGGTCGGATATAAATGTAAGATACAAGATGCGCGAGATGGTAATATTAGAGATAGGGAGATAAAGCTGTTATTTCAATTATATTTAGGGATGGCATGGTTGGGTATACCGAAAGATAGGAGTACCAAGTATGTCTTAACCTTCAAGAATTCTCATACGTATGGGTGTAAGAGACACGCCCACATCATAGATCCACAGAGTGAGGAGAGAGGAATGGAGCATTGAGTGTTGAGCTGTGTATTTAGACGAATTCATGCGAAAAAAGTTGGATTGAGTCACATAAACTTAGATAAGTGATGTTTGAAAACTTCGTGTTCTTAGCTGTTATAAGTCCAAAGCTATCACTGAGTGTCGAATAATTGAACCCAAATATGCGGCGAGGGTCTTAATGCTAATCTATGGAAGACGCAACGTATATGTTGAAGTGTATGAGATTGACAAGGGTTAAAATTTAAAACGAGTCCAAGTCGGTATATGGGGTGTTAGTAAAAGAGATAAAGCGACTTTAGGATGAAGAATTAGGGTGATAGAGAGAGATGTGATATATCTCGCATTAAAGAATTGGGTCATTCGGTAGATCAAGACAGTCAATTATAGTAACAAGCTGATATGTTGAAGACCTGAAGTATGTAGACCCTCTGTGATAGGGGAATTGGCATGCCAAACCGTAACATCCGTGCTAGGCTGACTAGATGAAGCACCTTGCGAAGCCCGCCGGACGCCGTGATGAGAAGGAGAGGAAGGGGGAGACCAAGAAGAAGGTGAATGGCATAATAAAGGAATGGGCGGACAAGAAGTGATTAGGGGATAAAAGGGAGCGCTAGGAGGAAGTGTAGTGGAGTAGGTATAGCAAGTTGAAACTAGAGTGAAGGTGGGTGGTGGCGAGATTAAGGGATAAATATGAATCGGGAAGCTGCAGCGACCCACCCGTACCCCGCCCTTAGCGGGAATGAAGTCCTTTGTAAAATAATACCGATAACGTCCAACCCTGTATAATGAGTATATATTAAGAGTATATAATTAGCATATATTAAAATAGATAAATATAGTATATATAGTATATATATAAATATAATATTAGAATATATATAATAATATATATATATATAATATGATAGAATAATAATAGAATGATATAATATATATATATATATATATATATATTAATATAATAAATATTATATATAAAGAAATAATATAACAATATATATATATTTATATATATATATTAATGCAATTGACCGCCAGATTGAAGAGGGTTCAGAACCAAATAATTAAATATCTACGATAAGTCTCAATTACTAAATACTATTTCCCTTCAGATGGTTAGGATAAATTCACTTGACACTTATGTCAAACTTCTTTTTCCGATTATAAATTAAAGTAAATAGTCTCTTCTTTCTTATTCCTTTCTTATATTCTATCAGCAACCTTAATATAGTCTCTCACTGTATTTCATGATAATATATATCTTTATGTTAAACACTTACAATATCATAGCAACTTTAACCTTAATTACGAAATAAAGAAAATTATTCTTAAGAAGATTTCTATATAATTTTATCTTGGAATTTAATTGGATCTCATCTTATTTCTGTGTGTTTCCGATGCGACAAGAAAAAACTGGCTTTCTGGGCTGTACCGAGTCCTCCCGTACTGTGCGAAGTACTGAAAATTTACTCCCTGTCTTCTATCTTACCCGTGCCACTGACAATTATACTAGGAGTAGTTTTCTTTACCCTGCTCTCACACGGATGACTGCGTGAAAACTTAGAGATTCGCCCAGGTGGCCGCTTCGAATCATGATCAAATGTCATTTACCGGTATGGCACGCGTCACTGTACCTCTCCAACCAGCTTACTCACTCTTTCAACTCACATTTTTGGATATATTTGGAATGCATTTTGGTACAACATACCTTCATGCTTTGCAACCCTTACTATTTATAATGTTCAATAAAGTATAAAACTCTTTACTAAATCGCACAGCCTACCATATTAATCGTGGCTGTTGAAGTTAGTAATGGCCGTGCAGATCGTTCTCTTTTTATTCTTATTCCCAATAAGTGTACTGTTTCCTCAGGGTTCTGTTCTTACTCCCGACGATATATATTCGTATTAACTATGCGTATTAAACAATCATGGTCTTTCACTATGTCATGCGCGTTTAACTCTATTAAACCATCGTATGCCGATGACTACGTAAACCCTTTTTACTAAAATTTCTCAACTAACGATATTAACAATTTTTACTGACGTAAATCATTCTGATTTATATTTCTAGAATTGTCTCCGAGTCTTAATCTTTCGATATACTATTCTCTGCTGTGCGACTGCGATAGAATTTTCCGGGTGGGGTTCGTTGTCATCTAACTATTGTAAAAATTTCAAATTCTTAAAACCCCAACTTACTACAAATCTCTCCTCTCTAAAACACCTTCCAACTTTCCTATCTGTTTCGACGGTTCTCTCGTTCCTCTCTGTTAATGACAATATAGAGAACATACCTTGGCCTAACATAAAAATCTAAAAAAATTCTTGGAGAAACCTCACATCACATACAGATTGTCTTTATATAGTGACGTACCTTCTAAAGAAGAATACATGTAGAGTACTGTTTAGCTGCGAGGACATATTTTCATCTTATCTTAGTTGCTCATCCAGACTATACAAAGGCACTCTATTTCGGACAACTCCGTTGAATAGGAAGTAATAGCTTGTGCCCAAACGTGGAACGCGGAAAAACAGCTGGCATTTCACCCGGCTGTTTATAGGGTCAGATATCAAAAGACCAAAAGGCTTTATAATAACTATGTTCTATTGCTCTAACTTTCCAGTTCTCTTGGACCCTCTATTATAAACTTTGCGAGCGCCAAATTTTTGGTTGCTTTATCTACTTTTATCTTAGTTACCGCAGCGTAGCATGGTGCTCGAGAGGGTAAACTTATACTAATCTCGTACGTTACCCACCACCTTTACTAGACGCCCATCGTTATAAGCACAAATGGTGCTGTGTTTACGCGCATGAGTCGATACGTTTGATATTAGGTAACTCCAGGCTTGTTCGCTGTGGTTGACTTCCTATCTTTCCTGCCACCCTGTTTACTGAGGTAGATAATATACGCGACATTCACACTCTTACTATACTTTGCTTACCCTTCTCCGTATTATTTTTAATTACTCTCTTGCAATGGTAAAGACACTGAATCTAATTTTGGCCTCTACTCCTTGTCTGTAATTGAGTTCTGTCGATGTTAGTGTTTGATGATAATATTATAATTGTGATGTTAGTTGTCGAACCCCATCATATAGGAATATAGAGCTCCATATAGCGCCGTGTATGACATTAGGTTGTTGAACAAACATGTTATTTTAAAGAATTATATATTTAAATTATATTATAAATTTAAACTATTAAATTATATTATATTAAATTAAAAATGTTTAACATATTATTTAAATATTATATCAATAAAGCACAAACACTTATTCAACTTAGTACACTAGTATATAATTCTCAAAAACTTAAACCAGCAAATTATATATAATGTTAAATTACATATCATTTTCACTCATGCCACCAATTAAGGGGAAAATATTACGTATTTAACTATTTGTATAGATAAGTAAGATTAAGATTAGATAATATATTAGATAGTATTAGATATAGTATAGTATATATATAGATAGAATAAGTAATATAAGATAGATATAATATAGAATAAATGAGATAAGATGAATTAAGATAGATAAGATTATATAATATAATAATATGACCAAAAGATTATTAGAGTAAGAGAGATAGATAGATAGAGCTGAAGCATGAAGATATACGATAGATGATAAGTAAAACGAGAGAGAAAGATATAGATACGTATAATGAATAGATATATAAAGGATAGATAATGAATACGATGAAGAATAGTATTAGATGAAGATATATAAAGAGATAAAATATAGAATATATATTATATATATATATATAATAATATATTATATAGGAATTGATCGAATAATAGAGTAAGAGGAATTATAAGAGAGATATAGTATAGTATATAGAAAAGAAGATAGAGAGTAAAGTAATAGATTCTCAAAATATTATTCTTTCAATAATTATATATTCTCGAGTACGAAATTATTACACTAGGTGAGTCACTCGAATTTCGTACTCGCGAATATATATGATACACTATTATATTATTTATTACGTCACAACAGCAAGTATATAATGAACGCTTGGCTTTTCCTTAATAATATATTATTATATATGATAAATTATATTGAGAATGATCATAACCCTAACTAGTACCTAATCCGCTTATCCTCATAAATTTACTTATTTAGTATAAATATACAGTAGTATATATAAGTTATGATAAGTGAGATAAATTTCCAATATTGAATTATAATTTATATGAGAGTATGTGAGAATTAGCGAAGAGATTAGTTATAGGAAGTATTGTATAGAATGTTAATGTGTAGCAAACGCGAGAGTTTACTGTTAATTATAACAAGCTATTCCTCATCTGCCAATTCCTTTTAATTTATTTACTTTATATTACATATTAATATATTTTATTAGAAATAAATGAACTTAATAAAAATATTATATGTAGTATAGTAGTTTATACTACCTGCTACTCACTTATAGTAATTACCCTATACTTGATATATCATATATAAAGGAAGTATAACATTATAATAACATTAGATACATAATACATATTAAGTATTATATATATATAAATAGATATATAGATAATTATATATATATAATATATATATATATATATTATATATATATATATATATATATTATATAATAGAAGATATATACTACTATATTATATTATAATAATATATATATATATATATATATATAATAAATAATATATATAGATATATATAATATAATATTATTATAATTAATATATTTATATATAATATATATATATATATATAATATATATAATTAATGATTATTAGTGGTCGTCGTCCTATATAAGGCATGTATTTTTTTAATGATCTTAATATTTAGATTAGTGATAATACACAGAAGTCTTTTTTATAGATTGAATTAGAAGTGGGTTAGACTCTCTTCTGCCATAGCTTATAACTATATAACTCATTAAAAACATATAATTTGTAATTTATCACTCATTGATGTTCACAATGTAAGATGCTGAAGGTCACAGGTATTTTTCTAAATTTGTTAATATCTCTCCTCAATCACTTACATTGGTTCTTAGTATATACTACCTTTATTTCCAAAACTTTATATTTTACTTATCCTAACTATCCAATAGCATTCTGAGTTATATAATTTAACTTTTCAATATATATGTATAGTTTATGTATATAATATTTATATCTTAAATTATTAATTATTTATATATAATATTATACACATTATATACTAAAGTTATCTTCAGTATGTATATAAGTTACGAATTTAATAACTAACTATCTATTAAATTATTAATTAGATAATCTATATTTAATCTCACAATAAATAATTGTAAAAATTTGGTTCTTATAATCTGAAAATGAAAATGTAGATATAATTTAATATATAGCACTATACTCAATTATTTAATATACCAGTATATTTTTAATTTATGGAATATTCATTCATTTAAGCTCAATAATTAGGATAAATAATAAATATAATGATCCAATTAATATAATAAATATTAATTTAGTGCTTTCAGCTTCAATATTGAACTAGATATACTAAATAAATTATTTATACTCAATATTAAATATTATAGACTAAATATTTAAGTATAATGATGTAATCTAAATTAAAATCCTAAGTCATACCAAATATGCTCTCCAACTCAGGTTTAACGAAGGTATTACTGTTAGACAATTCAATAAGTATCTATGTTAATACTTATATCATGTTGTCACTATTACCAGCCTGTTACACTCAAATCTAATTATCCTTTCATGCTTAGTGTTATAACTACCATTTATTTCAAAATACATCCTCTAATAATCTATAATGTACTTACTGATGTACTTGAAAATCTTATAGAGTTATACATGAACGTGTAACTTCCAAGAAGCTTGATATATATGAGTATGATACAAAGTAATAACTATTTTATATTTAAAAATTATATCTGTATACAATTATTATTATATAGATGTCACATTATACTTACCTGATAGACTAATTACCTCACATTGACCCGTTTTAATAATTATCTTACTCCCAATATACAATACAATATTATCCAAAATACACTGTTATCTAATATAGTTTTATGTTAATTTTAATAAATTATATAATCCTCTCAATTTACACGCTTATTTACATCTATAAATTAGATCAATAACCCGAAATTATTACATTACTATAATATAATATTAGCATTAGTTGCTCACTATAAATTTTATTTACTAAATAAAATAATAATTTAATAAATTCATAATAAGAACTAAATTATTAAATTCCCTATAGATAGGGTAAACTATAGGGCAAAAAAATCTTCATCGTTTACCTGTTACTCATTCATCCGTGTTAGGATATACAAAAGGTAATAGTATATATTATTAAATATATTATATTTATATATTAATATATATTTATATATTAAATTAATTATTAGTATATATTATATATATATATATATATATATATAAAATATTTATATATATATTAATAGATTAATATATATGTATATTATATTATAATATATATATATATTATATATATTATATATATTATTATTAATAAATATATAATAGTAGTATAATATATATATACTATATATATATATAAATTATATATATTATATATATTACTATTATTCTCTTATATAGATTTTATTTTTATAGAGAAAGGGTATTATATTAAAATCTTGTAATAATAAAATAGAGGTATATATAGATTATATATAAATTAGCAATCTCATTATCTTAAATCATTATTGCTATAAATCAATAGTCCCAATTATAAATAAAAATATAATATATTATATATAATATATTATATAATATATATATATATATATATATAATTATATATATATTATTAATATATATATATTATATAAATATTATATATATATTAATATAGGATAATATATTATATATATATATATTAATTTGTCATGAGCTTGGTGACTTGAGTAAAGTATTTCTTTATATTATTAAACTTAACTTTAATTATTTTACGAAGCAGTAACAAAGTGTTATTCAGGTTTAAAAGGATAAGAACTTACCTAATTAGTTTTACTTATAAAAGAAGTTCTAGTGTAATAAACCAAGTAATAATCTGAGTTGTAAGGATTCATTGCAAATTGTGATTACCAATTTTATAAGGATTGTTACTGGGCCTTAGTTATTATCAAGTTTCAAGGCATTTGGTTACGAGCGTGATTCCAGCTTTATAAAGGATAAAAAAATCTCCCAAAATTAATTGGTGCATCGGATAAGTAAAGATACTGGAAGTCACATTAATTGTAATTATGACTAGAGGTGAAAATCTGAAAGTAGCGAATATAGATTTTATAGATTTGACTTGATTTGGAAATTCAGAGAAGAACTTGAGATTAATATATTTGTTTAAAAGTGTAGTCCATCTAGTTATAAAAGGTATAATAAAAGAGCCTAGGGAAATAATATAGGATACGGAATTAAACTAGGGAGATAATTGTTAGAATACGAGGAGAATTACTAAAAGATGATTGTAAAATATTAAATCATTAAATATGGATCTTTTTGTTTAAAGGACAGTGAAAATGTATTAAGGAGACGATATATAAACCGGAAAAGTGTTAGAGTAAAATTAACATAGTAATCTATAGGAAGGAATAGTTAAAGGATTTAAAAGAGGAATCTATATATAGATATATATATGATATACTTATAACAAGAATATATATAGTATATTACTATAATATATAATATATAAGTATATACTATATTATTATGTGTAGTGTGTGTGTCGCAGCTGGCTTGTCGTGTTACGTGATGGTGTGTATTGATACATACCTAGTTAAAAACACGTACAAAAGTATAATAAGGATTTTTTAAGATATGAGAGGCCGGCATTTGAGATAAGGAACGCACATAAACAATTTAGGTTAAATATTGCGGCGAAGGAATAGGTTGAAAATCAGGTGTATTATTTATTATTATTATTATATATTATGTATTATCATTATTATCATTATTATTATTATTATTTTATTATTATGTATTATTATTATATTATTTATCTATAATATATTATTTTAATTTTATTTCATTATTATATTATTATTACTTGTTATAGTGTTACGTTTTCTTTTGTATGTTTGTATTAGTGTATGATGGAATAACGAATGTCCGAAAGTATATTGCTCGAAAGAGGATTAATATGCGTTTAATTAATAATACCGTTTTAGGTATTATTAATTATTATATGTACTTATTATTATTATTATTATTATTATTATTATTATTATTATTATTATTATTATTATTAATTATTAGTAATTTTATTTTTATTATCTTTATTATTTATTATTATTTATTATTATTATCTATTATTATTATAAATTCGATGGGCGTGACTAGTTATTGGCGTCATTTAGTTATTATTTAATACTATTAGTAGGAGCCAATAATTAATAATTGGTTATTTCATAATTTCAGGGAGACGAGTTTGGGGCCAGGATCAGACCCGAGTTTTGGAACCAAGTTCAAGGTTGAGTTTAGGACCAAACTTAAAGATCAGATTTTTGATTGGGCTCAGACGCAAGGTTGAGTTTAAATAAAGTCACGACTGGATATTAAGGCCAAGGCCGGAATTATTGATCAACTAAGTTGCCAGCCAAATCTGAAGGTCCAGGTTAACCTTAGGTTAGCTACTGAAGGCTAAAATCAGGTGCGAAGATCGAAGGCGTCGAAGGTCACACAGGCCGTTTTGTGAAAAATGGGATCAGTTGATCCAAAGAGTAGGGAGCATCCTTCCAAAGGATACTATTCGTTCTGAACTAACGACGTCTTTAAAGACAGTATTGCTCTTTTACCTTATCGTAAATGACTTTAACGAATTTGTTAAAATAAATAAACATAACCGGGCTTACTATCTTCACTGATACTATTTGTGTGAAATAAATTGTATATAACATTTACTTAGTGTTAGTAATAGGATTATTTGTAAAGTTAAAGTGAAAACACCATACCCAGATTGTGTAGGTAGGAATACATATTGGAAAATATTTAATCATTCACACAATTATGATATATAAGAAAAACCAACTTTCGTGTCTTTCAATCCCTTTATTTCTTATTGTCACCGTAACAGGGAAAGTCCTCTGTAAAGGAACGCAACTTTGCCTCCCATACTTTTCTCAAAGGTTGCACCCGGTTACAGTTGAGAGGCTGATCAAAGCGGAAAGTTCTATCGTTAATACTGGTGCGCTCGTTACAAAAATTTACAAAGTAAGGACAATAATTAACAAATTGTTAGTTGAGTGAGTAAACTCGACGGGAGGCACAATAATATAGGGATATTTAATTAAATAAAGAGTAGAGATCAAACCCATCCTGATTGTTCTGAAGAAAGGGAAAGGTGATATTTCCCTCTTCGTAGAAATTTTCACTGTTGATTAAAGATTCCAGATCAGTAAGAAGCTTATAAGAGAACAGAATACATCATAATAAGAGAGAACTTATTTTGATATTTTTCTTTACTCCATTTGTAATAGAAAATATAAAGGGTAATGATCATATTATTTTTTTTGTTATAATATAATATATATATTATATAATATATTATAATATATTATTATATATATATATATCTATATAATATATATATCTATCTTTCATCTTATATATATTAGTATAATATTAATTAATTATATATTATATATTATATATATATTAATATATAATATATTTATATAAAATATCATATACATTTATATTATTATATCTATAATATATCTTATAATATTTAATATTATATTTTTTTAATATATTAATATATATTTTAATTTAATATATAAATTTATAAATATAAATTTAATTATATATATTAATACCTATATATTTTAGGATTAGAGCATTATTTTGTTGTAATATTATATATATATTATTATTTATATATATTATATTATATATAACTATAGTAAGTAGTAAATATATAATGGGATGATATTGATATTAATTATATATAGGTAGGTGATATAGTAGACAGGTATATATATAAATATATATAGGGTTATATATATATATGTTAAGCTAATTCTGTTATTTATTTTTTTTTTTTTTGCTTCAAGTATCATGTTTATATTATATAAACCTCGCCAAGTTGGAGCCCTTTAGTGGTACTAACTATTTTTGGCTAATTCTTTGTATTCAATTGACCTTCCCTTAAACAATGGTAGAAATCTTACAGATTAAATGGTAAAGATAGGTGTAATAGATAAGTTAATATCTAATTTAGCTAAAGGAGAATATAAAATAGCAGACCATATACGAATATTAAATACGAGCGCATTAATTGGGCATTGCGAAAGGATTCCAAGCTGCCATAAACCTAAAATATTGAAAACTTATGTAGATAACTGATCGCATTAATGTATGAGAACAGAAGTATATAGATTAGGGAAAAATGATTGAATCAGGTAGTTTATGATAAATATAGTAAGAAAGAACACACAAACGTAAACAGAGGACGGAAACTGTTATAAAGTACCCACATGCCCATAAAGTGAGGTAGAGCAGAAAGTTACCTCAGACGGGATTACCAAGAACAGACTATACTAAAGGTGAGGTCTCAACTATTAAAAAAATAGAGTGAGGATTCGTAGGTAAAGTCTAGGATCATAACCTCAACCCATAAGATTAGAGTGAGTGTCACCCTGAAGGCGCCAAAGTGGCCCAAGAATCGAAAAGCATCCTAAAAGCTAAAAAAGGAAAAAATAATACATCCCAAAGAAGACTAACCGCTAAGGTTATGAAAACATGATTCTGATATCAGAATAAGAGCTGCAAAGATAGTAGAGTAAGCAACAAGTGTACCCACATTTGATTTGTAATCATGTAGAAATGAGAGCATCGAAAGTCGGTAGCATTACAAAGACCACAATAAGTGGAAGAAGAAGTAAAATTGATATGAGAAAAGGAGAGAAGGAGGGCGGAAAGAAAATACACCTACGATGGAAGTTCTACAGCGGAAGATGAAAAAGAAGAAGCTGAGAGTGAAGTGGACCAGGGAGGAAAAAAATGGCTCAAAAAGGTAATAGAATGGGAAAGAGGCAGGTGGTGGAAACATACTAAAGCACTGAGTAGATATTGTATCGTTTGGCCGTGAGCATGGTGGAGGATGTGAGTGAGACAAATTGTCATTTATGTAGCAGCGAGTATTGAATATATTAAGAGGCTCTGAAATTCTCGCTTACCCAGGTGAGGATGGGAACGTTTGACACAACGTCAGTAGAGTCTCTAGAGTATACATGCTCTGAAGGCCCGCATCTTATAGCAAGGCGCATACGAGCCACACATATACAACGTAACCCCACCTAAGATTGAGCTAAATGTGACTAGCGAAGCAACATACCGCCTGCGACGACCTGGGCAAGGACTAGAAACTCCAGAAATCGTTTCTCTAGTACACTGTCTAGCGAGTAACTCGATAGGGGTAGCATGCCAACATCAGTAAAAGTCCAATACTGGAGAAGGCTATCTGAATCCACCATAGTGCAGAGGTTCACTACTTACGGTACTAAACTTTCGACTCTTATCAGCTCGCGCTACACTATAAAAAGGAGAGCGAGAGCTAATAAAACGGAGACGTGTAAAAAAAGGGAAAATAAAACCGAGACACGAGAGAAGCATCAGATTTGAAGCACAAAACGAGTTGGAATTTGATTTTGTGAGGTTAGCCAGCCGAGTGCGCGAAAAATGATGAAAAATTGTGTTGGGCGTGGTATATAATTCAGAACCTCTAAACCTGTAAAGTGGTGCTGTCACACAAGAGCCACGCTTATAAACACGCAGTGTGCAGGACCACTGAGAAAAGAGAGATTGATGATGTGCGGTGTGAGCTTGAACCAGGGGACAAATATCTTGAAGTAATACAACCTTTTTGTCCAAAATAAGAATACATACAACAAGCAACAAAAGATTCCGCAAGGAGATTTAGATAAGGAATAGCGTGACCCCACCTGATAAAGAAAGTCTTAAAGTAAGATGAAAGATGCTCGCGGCTGAATTGCCGCACCCGGAGGTGAGATAACGCTGGGATTATGGTCCCGGGTCTTTGGAGAAACATCAGACTTCGTAGCGTAATAAACGATAGGATGGAAGGAGAAAGAATTAATCCGAAGCCTAATGGGCCCACACTGAGATACTCACACGCCAAAACACAAAATGGGACTATTTACGCCATGCGACGTACACAAGGTGCGCGTATGGAAAGCCAAGGCGTGCTATCAGCAGTGCTACACTCCATACAAGGTATATTGACTATCCGCAGCCAAACTCAAATCGTAAAGATATAATAACCTCGACACCCCGAGGATACCAACAAAGAGTTTTACTGGTTGCAACAGGGTGTTAGGAACAATTTATAAAATGATAGATCAGTCTCGAAACACATCTGCACTAATTGGCGTGGTGCCTGAGAGTAAATGAGCGGACGTACCCCGCCTATTGAAAACAGTCCATTACTGCCGAATGTGGATTCAGAAAGAGCGAGGCCCCTATGGATACAACTAGCGCCAAGCATAGTTGCGTGTACACCACCGGTCAGACAGAACAATCGAGCGCGCCAACAGAAGAGCCGCACCAAATCGATTGGATACCTCCTTATGAAATAAAGAAATGCTTCCGTTTCAGCCAATGCGATTTATGGCCGATATTGAGATGGCATATGGAGTGTGTATACTTATTGATCCACTTTGAAGTAGAACCATCCTGACTAAAGCAATAGCGAATTTTTCCGAGAAGACCATATTATATACAGAGGAACAAAAAACAGGCATATAACATTTCGAGTGTAATATTACGGTATAAGCTTTAGAGCAGATCCCGAACCGTTAACCTCCTGTCATAGAAAAATCCCATTCATGTTTATATTCCAAGTCTGATGAACCCGGAAACAATCGCTATAACCCGGCTAAGATGGGTGCGAATACTTAACGACTAGGAGAAAGACAGCACAGAACCGCCAAACCCCTTGTCCACGAATAACGTTCTAGTAACCCCTAGCCCGCCTCATCATGTCAAACATATTCCTACGATCACTGGAAATCCCTACGAAAGTCAGCGATATCGCCCATGCTGTGCCCTCACAAGCAAGAAAGAGGCGCTTTGTCAGTGAGATAACAGATGGAAGAATTCTCTGCTCATAACCATCCCCATCACAAGTATCCGCGAAGAAGCCCAGAACAAATGTATCAGGCAGTGATTATCAAAAATTCAAAAAAACTGGTATCATGTATTTAGAACATTTTTTAATTATCTCTATAACTCTATTCTGTTTCCAAATTGATAGAATAGGGACATAGTAAACGATGTTGTAAAAGGTCAAAGCAAATGCATTTTAATTTATAAAAGCTTCCCATTGTGTGATGTAATATGTTATTCGTGTATAAAATGATAATATCAATATGTAGTGATGAAATGACAAGCCCTTATATAATGTGATATCATAGCAACGTTTCCCAGTTTGCATGTGTAGCCCGTGCCCTCATAGGTCCGAGCACCAGTTCCAACAAGGAAAAACGCGCATCATTAATCAAAAATCCCTGACTGTTCATTCCGGAGAAAGAGGTTTAATCCAACACTTTAACGGACGGATTGAGCGAGGCTAGTGGTCCGACCTATAACTCTCAACGTTAATTGCAATGGTTGTGGAATCCATCAAACAGCGATTACTTAAGGATTCAATTGAGGAAACCATAATGAAATTATGGTATCAGGGCAGATTATTATATAATTGTGCGTCTGAAAAAGTTGAAAGAAGGCAACAATTATTAGGTAATGACCATTATTATAATACAAGAACAAAAATGTAAAAATTGATGTAGGAAAATGGTTACTTTCACAATGTATGGTGTACCCAAGAGCATACAATAGAGATACTTAGAGTTTTACTATTTCAGTAGAAGTCGGCGTAATTGCTAGTAAGGGGAACACATTAATAGCGTTGCCAAGATATTTATAATACGGGATAGGCGTAAAATTAGCTGAGGTTTAAGAAGTAATTAATACGATTAATGATTTGTGGTTCCCAGTAAGGCTAAACTTGGATTTTCAAACCAATAAGCCCAAGTAAGCGTAAGGAATGAATATTATGAGAAAACATATGAAAACCTAGAAATAGAACGTATTGAAACGAAGGAGAAAGAAAATTAAATTAACGGAATGAGAGGGTATAATTAAACGGATTTTATAAAATATTACCACCAGGATTATAGTGAGCTAATTAAATGGTGAATTACAAAAGAAGGAGCCCACATAATATATATTTAATCAAAGAAACTGGTACCATCAGATCAAATAATGATTTGGAAAAATAAGTAAAATAAAATAGGATATAAGCCCACATTATATTATATTGGTTGATGAAGAAGAGCCCTCTCAGAAATATTGATAATAAGAGGTATACGCGTAAACCATCCACTTTGTACTATAGGGTAACAGACTCGATCAAAATAAAACCATTGAGTAGAATGGACAAGGGAATATAAAATAATAGAAAAGGTGATTGGAATTTCTGCCTAAACAATGAGAAAATCAGGATATTGAAAGAAATAATAGCAATATTACACATGAGGCAAAATAATACGTAATGTTCAGCTAAAGTGATATATATCTTAGATAGTATATCAAATTCAACATCGATATGACACCATAATAGGATCGGTTTACTAACGAATTATTTATATGTAATCCCCAATCTACCAAAGGCGCAAGAATAAAAATTAGCCATAAAGGTACAAATATAGGAAATTAGTAAAAAATCAGGTTCAGGATTATGTTTATATAAAGAATATTGAACTAGTAAGTCCTAATTATGCCGCTGAAAATGGAGTATTCCCCAGTTATATAGTATTGACATACTAACGGATAACTAAGAGGAGAAAATAGGTGATGGTCAGACTACTTGACTTTCTAATAGCATTAATGACTATAGTGCAGCATATTAAACAAAAAGTAAAGGAAGACATGTATAAGTTCCCAATGTCCAACATTTACAGAAACAATTCTACTCATGGTCATGGAGCCTAGTAATATATATAGTATATTCCTTTGTTTGAATTATGGAGTTCAAAAGGATATTATCAGATTGATAGTTTAGTAAGAGATAAGTAAGAGATTATATCATGCATTATTTTCATAACCATGTTAAGATGGATGGGCCGGATATACAGATTTACACAAAGAATTGATATATATGATGGTGTGTAATTATAAGCGTAAATGGCCAGCAGCAGTGTACAAAGAGGGAAATGCAGCCCAAGAGCATGATGTACAGGAATTTAGACACGTAGACTAAAGGTGTAAAGGTTATATGGGGATGATGTCCTCCTTAATATCTAAAATAGGATTTTAAGAACAACTCTAGGAGTTGCTAACTTGCATAATGAAATATAAACAGTATCTATACAACGGTTCTCCAAAACAGAAAGATTCCAGCTGATTAAATTAAAAATCCAGCAAAAAGAAGAGCAGCTGGCTTCAAAAAGGAGAATTTAAAAATTTTTAGAAACATTTCTCATAAGTAGGACTGGTAAAAAGCGAAAGCTCCAGAATTTATGTATCAGGTGGACATATGATAAATAGTAAAGGCAAAACATACAATATAGTAGAAACTCCATGCTAGGTTATACCTAGAGAAATGATCAAACTTTTAATAACTGGTATATAAAGAATTCATTAAAAATACCCTCAAGTCAAGGGAGCTAAGGCCCAACAACGCGCCACCCTTCTACTGCTAGAGCGAGGGAGAAAGAGACCTCACAATAGACCAATACAGTGACTAGAAGAATATACCGATTATAGTGTACTTATAATCACCAGGACTTATCCAGGCGCCATTTGCGTAAGAACGGTTTATAAGGAAAAATCTGTGATGTATATGAAGAGGTCTGTAAGAGGCTGGCAAATAAGTTCACGAAATAACTTGGTTCTCATACTATTTGGAGAGTGTATGTGATCTCAATCCCACTAAAGATATCTTGTATGATACGTAGATGCACATTGCTTATTTGGTGCAGGGTTTTGCCAATGGTCTTTTGTAATTCAACCACATAAACTAAATGTATGTTTGAATTTGTGGAATTGTCAATAAGAAGTTAAAATTAGCTTATAAACTCTTCATTCATTTGATTGTGCGTTTGGAAGAAAAAGAAGGATAAAAGAGACATCCTTCAAGCATCACCTAACCTAGCGCAGAAACCGGAAACTTCGATGACTATAAATCAGGTGGGGGAATGCAAGATGGATTTCCGGAGATATCACATTTTTGGTTAGAAGTCAGGAATGATTTAGTCTTATATTATCAGATCATCGTCATTGCTGAATTATACCTCCACTTAATCAATGAGATAGTGGAGTAGATAGTAAGTTGGCTCGATGTCTTGAGGATGATTTAAGGCGAGTACAAGCTTTCAAATCCATTAATTAATACTATTCGTTCGAGTAATAAGAAAACATCTTGCTGATACATATGGTCATCGGTTTGATCAAAGGAATACAAAGAGGAAGAAATCGATGTTATAAATTTAGAGGCTTTCAATAGGTCTAAAATATATAATAATTTATATATCGATAAATTGAATAAATAAGGTTTAGTGCCAGGGAAGGTGCTGATTCCTTGTTTTTAAGCTTGCAGGAAGTTTTAAAAAAGGAACAATTACAGAATGAGTAAAGGACACACCAAGATATTATAAGGAAATCTCATACTAGAGGTTATTTGTAATATATAATGATACAGTTATATTATGTTACCTCCGGCCATATGAGCCACCACCACCACTCCATAAGATTCACATCAAAGTTATTTTAAGAATATCAATACCAATCAGTATTGTGTTAGAATGAAGGAACAAGAAATCCACAGATTTAAATAGCTTGACCTGGCGAAGACTAAGATATTATTATGAAGAGTCTTCCCGCAACTCTAGCAATATTGACCTGGCGATCACGCCCCAGAACTATGAGTGAGTACAAGATGATTTAGTGAGCACTGGAAAAAAACCCATATTAGTGTCAACGGCTATTTTTGAAAGCGACCCTGGTAGAACGGCGCCATAATATGAATCAACAAAAAACATCCATTTATTCAGGTATTATATTAGCCTTGACGATCTCCACTTTTCATAACTACCATTTATATTTAGATAGTATTCTATTATGCGTTGTATCCTCCGTATCGGTAAATGAATAAGGATGATACGATAGTGGATGGGAATTATCATATACGAGAGAACAATGATAATAAGTGAATTATCCATCTGGAAGTAAATGAAAATTAAATGTATCATATATAGGAGATAAGTGAAGAAGAATTAGTATAAAGTACTAATGAGTATAACTTAATTAACATCTCTCCATAATGATAAGGAGTAAAATTGGAGGAGAGATAATAAAATCCTATATTAATGAAAATGAGAAATGAGTGAAATCACACAGTCTAGGTAAGACATATACAAAAACATCTACAAGTATAATACAGAGATGTATTTGCAATAAAATCTAAGAATCAATTATCAATCAATATGGATGAAACATAACCAAAATATGATTATAACAATCTATTCTGTATCAGCAGGAATCTGTTAAATGAATGTTACTACTGTTTCAGAGAATAAGTCTTGTCGCAATCATAGTTGTTAAATACCCGGTAAATATATGTTTATAATATAATATAAATTAGAGAAAAAGAGAAGTAGTGGAACATTATCTATGCAAATGGATCACCACACAAATTATGTTGGTGGAGAAGGCACCTCCCCACCAGCAGCTAGCCGTGCCGGATCAGTAGATACCACGAGCATATCAGAAACAGTATTACCATTATTTGTAGTTGTTAAGGATATAGGGTTCATTCCGCATGCTATGTTCTTAACGGCTGGAATTAATTACTTGGTGGTATAAAATCAAAAGCGATTTCTTATGGATTTGGAGAAGGCATCATCGCACACAGGGTTAATGATGAGTAAGATAATCAGGTTAGTGATGTTATTTTTGTTTAATTGATGGATATATAAATGTAAATACGTTATAGAATAACGTGTGGTATAATATAAATAGAGATTATAAACAATATTCCGATACACATTTAACGAAGATAATGACATATAACTAAGGAAAGATCTCAGGTGAGTAAGGGAATTGAAGGAAGAGGTTAAGAACACAAAATAACATAATATTCTTAAGACGGAAGTGTCTTTAAGGAAATAATTTATAGATATAAGAGGATTTGGTTAATGAACGATGCTTTACTAGTTAAAAAAAAGGATGAAGGACGACAAGTTGTGTGCAGTATAATAGAGTGTAATTAAACAGATGGTCAAGCATTATTGGTAGTAATCTATCTATCGAAACATGCACACTAGTATAGGACATAGCTGTAAAACCTTAACACGACTTAGTATTAGTACATAATAGGTATGTTAAAATAGGATCTAATTGCACAGAAAAAAATCATACTTATTAATTCCAGGACCATGTTGCATGTACAGGGTGTCCACGATGTCAAAATCCTAAAATAACCAGGTAGATCATAAGCGTAATATTCCCAAACCAGTTTGGAAAATCACAGTTGCTAATCCTTTCGAGTTGGTAGCAATTGAGTAATGGCTATGCCAAAAACAAGGAGAGGAAATGTTGCTTGTCTAGTGGCTGTGGACCATTGCAGCAAATGGGTCTCAGTCAAACCACTAAAGGACAAGTCAGCCAGAAGTGTCACGGGGGCATTTGAGGATCAGATGTTACCAACATTTTTGAGGCCCCCATACAAGTTTAACAGATAATATGGTGGAATTCAAAAGTAACAGGTTTAGGGACATGCTCAAAAGGTGATAACATAGATTCACATTATTCAGGTAGTCTTATAGACGGCTGAAACGTTTTCTCTCTACACCCCCGGAAGTAGGGGAGGCCCGGGCAAAGAAGAAAACTTTCACCAACCGAACGAGCCCACCACCAAACCGCTAAACTGATTCTAGCAGAGTTCCCTGAAGTAGACATCAGTGACGAAAACGACGCCGCACGTGAGGAGTGATTGGCGTTACCCAGGGTGATCCGTCACTCCCATGAATAGTACACCACCAAAATCAGAACTTGAATGACCACCCAAACCTATGACACTATTCGACTATCCAATGCCCAAGGAGGGAAAGGTGTTTGTTACCCTGCGCGGGAATTTCTCTTATGAATTAAAGAAAAGACAAAATAGAAGAAGAAGCCCACAAATACCAATAACATGGGCTAGCCCCTTCTATTTCGAGTGAAAGAGTTAAGTAATCTAAAAAAAGGAAGGATATACTTATCGGAAGATTCGCGTATCCTCTTGTGACCGCAAAAAAGAAACTTAAGATCGAAAATAGAAGGGCCACTTCACGGTTGTCAAAAGTAATAGCTGGTGGAATGACATATGATGTTGAGGGTCAAGGTAAACTATGAGGGTCCACTATGCACATTTAAAGGTATGGGCAGACCCACCAGATTACCTCAGGCAGTATTTTGAAAATGAAAAAGGCGAAGTCCATTCACACAATGAATACAGGGCTGAAATGACAACAGAGGATGACATAGAGGAAGCACCAGTAGGTATCATGTATAGTATGCCTTCAGAAAGAGTCAGGAAGAAAAGAAAGGGTAGGACAGAAACCAAGGAAACATGGGACCTTTTACAGTTGGCCATTGGTAAACCAAGCCATAAAAGAGATACAGGGACTCAAACGGAGTATTTAGGAGAGGTTAAGGCGACACAAACAGAGGTAGATCCTATGCCATCTCCTATAGACACTAGTGATCTCTTGGATTGGGTCGATTCAGCACCAGAGGATGCAAATTCAGATGCGGAATTCGACTTGCAAGGGTTTGAAAGGGAGTTAAGGTTTCCAAATGACAGTTACACCATAGGTATAGCCGTTTCAGACGCTACTGAAGAAGAAGAGGAGGTTCTAGGTAGTATAACTCCGGTACATGATGAGGATATACAGGTAAATAATCATGTCACAAGTAATTTAAATATTCCTTTTTATAATTCCAGATCTATTCATGAGGAACTAAGGGAAGTTGGTGAGGATCCTGAACAAATGATGTTGGCTGATAGATCGGAAGGACAAGGAAGAACCCAACAAGGATCGGAGATTGAACATCGGCCAATGACACGGTCAAGAGGGTCAGCGCCAGATCTCCCAAATGTACAGAAAAGGGTATTGGAGTATGAAAGGAGGGCTGAGGAGAGAAGGGCGTCTAGTGGAAACTAGGTTAGTTTATTACTCTTGTTTATATTATATTTGAACGTTTTTTTTATTTTGTGTTTTATGGGATATTTTCCCTTCTTTAAAGATTGGGTTTCCAATCTTGAAGGGGTGAGTAGTGTCATGAGTCTGGTGACTCATGGCATCTATTTTGATAAACCTTCTAATTTATTTTACGAAGCAGACAAGTGTTCAGGTTAAAGGAAAAGAACTCATTGTTTTCTTAAAAGAAGTTCTGTAAACAGTAATATCTGAGTTGTAAGGATTCATTGCAAATCGTGATTTCCAACTTTATAAGGATTGTTACTGGGCTGTTATTATCAGTTTTCCAAGGATCTTATAAAGGATAAATTCTCCCAAATAATTGGTATGTATAGTAAATATAAAGCAATGTTTATGATAGGTTAAAATCTTTAAAGAAGGGAAAATATCCCGTAAAACACCACCATAAAAAAAAAAAAATGTTCGGAAATATAAAAAAAAAAAAGAGAAAAAACTAACCTAGTTTCCACTAGAAGCCCTTTTCCCCCCAGCCCTCCTTTCATACTCCAATACTCCTTTTCTGTACATTTGGGAGATCTGGAGCCGACCCTCTTGACCGTGTCATTGGCCGATGTTCAATCTCCGATCCTTGTTGGGTTCTTCCTTGTCCTTCCGATCTATCAGCCAACATCATTTGTTCAGGATCCTCACCAACTTCCCTTAGTTCCTCATGAATAGATCTGGAATTATAAAAAGGAATATTTAAATTACTTGTGACATGATTATTTACCTGTATATCCTCATCATGTACCGGAGTTATACTACCTAGAACCTCCTCTTCTTCTTCAGTAGCGTCTGAAACGGCTATACCTATGGTGTAACTGTCATTTGGAAACCTTAACTCCCTTTCAAACCCTTGCAAGTCGAATTCCGTATCCGAAGTTGCATCCTCTGGTGCTGAATCGACCCAATCCAAGAGATCACTAGTGTCTATAGGAGATGGCATAGGATCTACCTCTGTTTGTGTCGCCTTAACCTCTCCTAAATACTCCGTTTGAGTCCCTGTATCTCTTTTATGGCTTGGTTTACCAATGGCCAACTGTAAAAGGTCCCATGTTTCCTTGGTTTCTGTCCTACCCTTTCTTTTCTTCCTGACTCTTTCTGAAGGCATACTATACATGATACCTACTGGTGCTTCCTCTATGTCATCCTCTGTTGTCATTTCAGCCCTGGTATCATTGTGCGTGAAATGGACTTCCGCCCTTCTTTCATTTCAAAATTGACTGCTCTGACGGGTAATCTGGCTGGGTCTGCCCATACCTGTAAATGTGCATAGTGGACCCTCATAGTTTTTACCTTGACGCTCAACATCATATGTCATCCACCAGCATTACTTGACACCGTGAATGCCCCTTCATATCTTTCACCTAGTTTTTTCTCTAAGGACCGATCCGCCGAAATAATCCTCCTTTTGACCTTAACTCCTACTGCATAGGGGAGCAATTGGATGTCCTTCCTTCCATTTGCTTTGCTCTTCCATAGAGATCGGCAACACCTTTCCCTCCTTGTGTGTTTGAGTTAGCAATTTCTCGGCTGGTGTCATTCCAAGTTCTGAGTGTTTTGTGTTATTATATATTATAACCACCCTGGGTAAGCAATCATCCCACTCCTGGTCCTTTGTCACTGTGTTCTTCAGGAACTCTGCAAACGTACGGTTTGTGCGCTCTACTGCCCCATTTGAAGATGGTTTATAAGGACTACTGAATATGTGATCTATGTTATACCTTTTGAGCATGTCCCTAAACCTGTTACTTTTGAATTCCACCCCATTATCTGTTAACACCTTGTATGGGGGCCTCAAAAATGTTGGTAACATCTGATCTTCAAATGCCCCCGTGACACTTCTGGCTGACTTGTCCTTTAGTGGTCTGATTGAGACCCATTTGCTGCAGTGGTCCACAGCCACTAGACAAGCAACATTTCCTCTCCTTGTTTTTGGCATAGCCATTACATCAATTGCTACTAACTCGAAAGGATTAGCAACTGTGATTTTCCAAACTGGTGGGAATATTACCTTATGATCTACCTTATTTAACTGACAAGTGGGACATGTCCTGCACACCTCCTGGATTATAGTATGACCTTTTGGATGCCATACATACCTTGCCATCAAATCTGTTAGTTTTCCTTGTCCTATGTGTGCCATGTTTCGGTGTATTACTACACAAATGCTGACCATCTGTTTAAACCCTATTACTGCACACAACTTGTCGTTCTTCATCCTTTTAACTAGTATAGCATCGTTCATTAATAAATCCTCCTTATATCTAAAAAATTCCTTTAAAGACACATCCGTTTAAGAATTTGTTTTTATTCTAACCTCTTCTTCAATTCCTTATCAACCTGAGATCTTTCCTTAAATGTCATTATTCGTTTAAAGTTATGTATTGTTTAATGACCTATAGTATCACACCTTTACATTATACACATTTAACAAAAAAACCATCCTAACTCTGATCCTCATCCCATCCCGTGTGCGATTGATGCTTCGGCATAAATCCAGAAATCGCTTCTGTTCCACCGAAGTAAAATTTCATTCCCAGAAAAACAATGCGGAATGAACCCATCTTAACAACTACAAATGGTAATACTGTTTTCCTGCTAGCGTGTATCTACCTGTAGCTATCTGTGGTACATTTCGACAATTTTGGATTGGTGATTCCCATTTTAATGTGATGTCCACTTACCCATTTCCTCAATAAGTCAAATTGTTCTAACTCCTGATAACATTTCCTGGACCATAACTTAATAACAATCCTGTATCTAAAAGCACACCTAGAGTTTCGCCAATGGAAATTCCGTCATGCACACTCCTAATACTTGTGGTGCAAACTGAACCGAATTGTGTCCTCTTGTCCTTCATTAATTAGGTATACCTACAATCCTCTTCTGGGGTGTTCTTAAATAGTTTCCGTGCCTCTACTTATTATACTATCCATAATCATATCATTTTCTTCCTCAGATGTACTCTTGCTTCTCGATTGATACTTCATACTATGTATCATCTTATCATCCGAACATACCTATCTATCTCTTTAATGGTTGAATTGGGTACTCTCCTAATACTGAATATGGATTTTTTTTAATATCTCTCGTTCTGCGTTTCTTGGGTCCATATAATCATGAACACAATCCCGTGAAGGCACACACACACTTGAACTCATCACTACTGCCATACTACTCTGGTATTTGGTTCCTTCCTGAATACTGAATGTCTTAAGTATTTGAGGATTTGGTTTTATCCAAACCCTATACATCTTCCGTTAATTTATCAAAACTTCCAATAAGAATTTCCGTTAATTCTTGTGTCCTTTTGTATTGTTCCCTTTTAAAACTTCCTGTCAGGTTAAAACAGGAATCAGCACCTCCTGGCACCACCCTTATAACTTCTAGACCTCTTGGTAAAGCCTCTAAATTTATAACATCGATTTCTTCCTCTTGTTTCCTTTGACAACGAGACCATGTATCAGCAAAGATGTTTTCTTTTCCCGGAAAATAATGGATTTGAAAGCTGTACTCGCCTAAATCATCCAAGACACGAGCCAACTTACTATCTACCAACTTCATTGTGTGGAGGTACACCAGTGGACGATGATCTGTATATAAGATAAACTCCTGACCTAACAAAAATGGACGGAAACTCTTGATTCCCCACCTGATAGCCAACAATTCCCTCTCAGTAGATGCTCTTTCTTTCAACGCATCAAATGAAATGAGAGTTAAACATATTAATCTTTTTTCATCCTTGTTGTTGCTAAAGTGCACCATGCCAAATGCACTGGCTATCTACGTAAAGTTCTATGTTTTGGACGACCTTCTGTGAAATCCGGAATTGCCAAGCTCTACAATCCTTCACAGTTTCTTAAGCTTTCAAAAGCCTAACTTCTGCTGTCCATTTTCGATTATCCTTTCCTTTCTCTGTCAGAGCACTAAGGTGCTGCTACTCCTGACATTTAATGTACTTACTGAAAGTTAATTCATGCCTAGGTACCGCCTGAAGTTCTCCTATGTTGTTTGGTCTTTCAACTTGTCCACACTGATTAAATTTGGGATCTTCTTATCAGTCTACTGAAATATGTCCTACAAATTTAATTTTCTTTTGGAGCTCCAGCGCACTTCGATTTTAATTTTAACATTGGTTTCGGAGAACCGTTGTAACTCGATCAGTAATAGGTGTTCTTTAAAATCCTTTGATATAAGGAGGACATCATCCACATATACCACCACCTTGTCTCGGCTAAATCCTGTTAATATCCTTTGCATTTCCCTCTGGAATGCTGCTGGACCATTCTTTAACCCAAAACTCAATCTTTTGAATCTGTATTGGCCACTAACGGTAGAAAATGCAGTAAAATCCTTACTATCCTCTTCTAATTTCATCTGATAATATCCTTTGACCAAATCCAAACAGGAATAATATTTTCGCCCCATGAAATGAGCTCAGATTGTTTTTCTGAATTTGCCATTGGGAACTATCTGCTTCTGTTCACTTTGTTTATGCGCTATAATCTATGCACAAGACGAGTCCATCCTTTTTCCTAACAGCACACTGGGGAGCTCCATTTCAGCGGCACAGTGGTCCGCAATATCTTAAGCATAATTCCTGAACCTGTTTTTCAATTTCTCATTTGTCCCTTGGTCAAATCTCTTGACCTTTGGCTAGATTGGGGTAATATGTGTAACGAATGCCCTTATGGTGATGATGTGTTGCACATCTGAGTCACCTCTTGCTAAATCATTTTTTTGCCTTGTAATACTTCTACTTCTATATTTCTTTCGTTGTCTGTTTAATTCTCCATTAAATGTGATTTCCTTTTCTATTTTCCTTTGTCCATTCCTTCTCATGGTCCTTGTCCTTTCTGTTTCCTGTACCAGTGGTTAACCGTCATAATCCTCTATCGTCATATTTCTGGAGGTCTCTTCATCCAATATTAGATTGCTTATTCCTATTTTCTTTTTCAAATCTATTTGTCCTTACAATTTTTGATTAATATAGTGCCTCTTGTATTCTCATTTACTAATCCTGTAATATTTAAATCGTCTATTAACCTCTCTTTCGTTATTTCTTTCTTCTCCTTCGCCAATATTCTTCTGGTTTCAGTATAAACCTTCCTTCTCTAGTTATCTGATTTGAAGATCGCAAGTAGCCTTTACTGGACCCAAGTCATTAATCGTAATAATACTTCTTCCCGTAGTAAATACTGGTAAGGATATAAGTCCTTACGCAATTCCCCACTTCTTGAAAGTAAGACTGTTCTTTTGGTCTGGTACAATCCTTGTGAAAGAAATCCATTTCGACCTACAGTCATTAATTTTGTTCGTATAAAACATGGTCATTCCTAAATTGTGCCCTTCTTTCACCTTGTCGACCTACAATAAATCTACTGAACCAAATTTATGTCTCTAATGAATCGCTTAAACTTTTGCTGTTGTGGATCCCACAACCATTTAGGTCACCTACCCGTAATCATTCCTTCTGAACTTCGGGATTCTGAATCCTTCTAACTGTTCCTGACCTATAATTACAGTACTGGGGACCTGAATCAATAATGGCTTCATTCAACTTATTTAATTTTATAAACAAATTTCAACAAGAGTGAATTTAATGCCGTTGCTTACCTTATACGGTGTCAGGTATGCATGGATATTGCAGTGTGAATTCACTGTGCTTTTGTTCCTCCTTCCCTGGGTATTCGGTGTGGTAAGGCATTCCTATTTTCCTGAGGTTTCCTGCTTATAAACTCCTCTGCTTCTGGCCAATACTATATCACCTTGAATAGCCGGGCTGGTTAGTAAACAATGGTCTATTTTGCGGTTTCGCTCTCTGCTCGTCCGGCGGGTCGGGCGGAGCGCCTCGTTTCCCGAAGTTGCACTGTTTTTGTTCCTTTTCATGCTTCTACCCGTTCCTACCCTTAGGGACAGTAATGCCCTCCAATGCCTCTATAATTAATCCGCATAGAAAGCATTTTTTTTTCAAAGGGGTCTCGCCAATATTTTCTCTTGTCCGCCATGTTTGTTGATCCTGTTTCTGTAAGCTTGTTCCTGTGTCTGGACCCTCTTGAATCACATCGCCATCCGAAGTTTCATTACTCCCACATCCCAGGCACCACCCATTATATTTTCGACATTCTCTTTTAAAAATCGTCTACCCTGTTGCAACCATAACACTTTCCACTCAGATTATGCTTCATTATTTGCTCTGGTCGTACTTCTCCCTGTTATTCGTTTCTCTGATACAGCTGGCCCTTGCCATTAGCGCACTTTTTCTGCGTATCCCTTTGTGTTGTTCCTCCATTTATGTGCCCATATTGGTAATCCATATCCTCATTCCTCCTCTCATCAATCCGGTATCCTCTCTTCCCCAGTTTAGCATTATCTTTCCATCTTATTTAAAGGCTTTCTTTCTCATTTCCACCTATCTAAATCTCCTTCAATGCTTTTCGGGAAGACAATCAAATAAATTGTTTCTTCAAATTTGTTTTGTCCTATCTTCCCGTCTTTAGTGGTTGCTCGTAATGTTTTTGCATACCCTTATTGCAAGATTCAGCCACCATTTTTCATTTTTCGCGCATCTCTAAACTCTCCAAACTCTTTTTGCAAATCTATCTGCTCGGTTTTCCTTTCCTCCTTGCACCTAGCTTTCTAATCTAGCATCTATGGTGGTAATAATTGACCTTACCCTTACTATACTATATATGTCCTTAGATCTGGATCTTCTAGAAATTGCTAAGTCCACTGCCCAAACGACTTTTGTCCTACCTAATTGTTCTCTGCGTATCGTTCCATATCTCTAGACGCCTCAAACTTTGACTTTCTTTCCATACTTAAAGGTTTCACCAGCCTTTATATACCCCTCTGATGAACGTTCATCACCTCCACCATCTCACCGGCCAAAACAATAAATATCTTACTCACTGCTTTTGTATATGTTCCCACCTGACTCTTTTCCAATTCTATAACCTTTGACCATTTTTTTCCTCCCTGGTCCACTTCACTCTCCAAGCTTCTCTTCTAAAACTTTCATCTTCCCGCTGTAGAATTCCAATTAGGTAGTGTATTTCTTCCGCCCCCTTCTCCTTTTCTTATTTCTTCTTCTTTTGCTTGTGTCGACTGGTGTCATTGTTACATCAAATGGGTCACTTGTTGCCCTTTCTGAGCTACTTTCCTCATCTGTTTCGTACCTGTGGTGGCTTCTTGTGGATGTTCTTTGTTTAACGCTTGATCATGGTCACCTCCATTTTCGTAGGCTGGTCCTCGATCTATGCTATTTTTTATATTTGAGATTCCTTAGCGTCACCTCTTCTGTCATTGTCGTACTCTGTCACCGTCATTCTTCTGCTCTACCTTTTGATTCTCGCTCCCAAGGCGTGTAATAACCCTTATCAAATCTGTCTCAATCCCGTGACATCTAGATTTTCATCTTCCGTTATGGCAACTTGGAATCCTTCCAAGTGCTCAATTACTCAGTTTCTCGGTGGGCTGCTTGGTTTCCTCCATATTAACTCTATCACCTTGCTCCTTATCTGAATTTCCATCTTCGAGATAGTCTTAAAAAGTATTTTTGATACAGTAATGGGAGCAAAAGTGCGTTCTTTAACAGAGGACTTTGTCCTGTTTACGATGGTGACAAAAGAGATAAAGGGGATTGAAAAGACAGACGAAAATTGGTTTTTTCTTATATAAATAATAATGTAAGGATTAAGTATTTCCAATATTATTCCTACTCTACCTATGGCTATTTTTCAACGTTAATGATCTAAACAGCCCTATTGACTAACCAAGCTAAATAATATAGACCAATTTAGTTCGAACAAAATATATACAGTACAATATAACCCGGGTTATGTTCGTTATTTATTTACAAATTCGGTTAAAGTCATTTACAAAAAGGTAAAGAGCAATACTTCCTTTATAAACGTCGTTATTCAGACGAATGATCCTTCGGAAGGTGCTCCCCACTCCTTTGAATAAACTGATCCAATTTTACAAACAGCTTGTGTGGCCTTTCGACCTTCGGAATCTTCCGTAACCTGTTTTCAGCCTTAGTAGCTAACCTAAGGTTAACCTGGACCTTCAAATTTGGCTGGCAAACTTATAAGTGATCAATATTTCAGCCTTGGCCCTTAATATCAAGTCGTGACCTTATTTAGCCCTCAACCCTTTTCGTCTGAGGTCCAATCGAAATCCAATTCTTTAAGTTTCTGATGACCATAAACTCAACTTTTGAACTTCGATCCCAAAACTCGGGTCTGATCCTGGCCCCCAAACTCTGTCTCCCTGAATCATGAAAATAACAACTATTAATTATTCGGCCTTCTACTTAACTAGTATTAAATAAATAAACTAAATGACGCTGAAACTGTCCAGCCCATCGGAATAATAATAATAAGATAGATAATAATTAAAAATAATAATAAAGAATATAATAATAATAATAATAATATAATAATAATAATAATTAAATAATAATAATAAATAATAATAATAATAATAATAAAATAATAATTCAAAATAATAATAATAATAATAATATAAATAATAAATTATTATACGCTAAAACGGTATAATAAATTAAACGCATATATTCTTCTTTACGCAAATATTTTCTTTTGCGCAATCCAGCCATACTCCATCACCTAAATAAACATAAAGATAAGAACTGTAACACCTAATAATAAATAATAAAATTAATAATAAATAATAATAATAATAATAATTATAATAATAATATAATAATAATAATAATAAATAATATAAAAAATAATAATAAAAATAATAATCATAATAATAAATAATAATAATAATAATAAATATAACTTCAAATTGTAACTGAGCGATGATTATCTTTGCGTTCCTCATCTCAAATGCCGGCCTCTCATATCTTAAAAGATCCTTATTATACCTTTGTATGCGTTTTTAATTATGTTCTGTACCATGACTACCCCAGTCAGCACGCTGCACAGTTAGTCGCCCTATACATACATATACTAATATATATATATATATAAATATATATATTTCAAATATATATAGGTATGATATACTTGCCATGATAGATACAGATATATATATTTCTCTTTTAAATCCTTTTAACTATTCCTTCCTATAGATTACTATGTTATTTTTACTCTAACACTTTCCGTTTATTATATCAATTCTTAATACAGTTTTCACTGTCCTTTAAACCAAAAAGATCCCATATGTCAAAGTTTACAATATTCTTTTAGTAATTCCTCGTATTCTAACAATATTCCCTAGTTTAACCGTATCTGATATTCCACCACGACTTTTTACTTTAACTGCGATTATATTGTTAGAACGAAACTGAAATCGTTATTTCCGTCATTTCCATTGGCTCTAACTTCTATCATCTATTTACTTTTCAGATTTTAACTATCTTGTACATAGCAAAACGTTACTATAAAGAACCAATTTAATTGGGAGAATTTTGGTTCTTTATAAAGCTGGAATCACAGATCGTAACTAGATCCTTGAAACTGATAATACCGAGCGCTATAACACTCCTTAAAGTTGTAATCACAATTGTAATAGGACCTACAACTCAAATACTACTGTTTTACCAGAACTTCTTTTTACGAAAACATGCAGTTTCTTTTCTTTAACCTGAACACTTTTCTGCTTCGTAAAATAAATTAGAAGGTTGATCAAATAGATGCCCATTCACTAGACCATGACAATATATATATACTATATATATATATAATAATATATATATATTATTAATGATAATAATATATATATATATTATATATATATATATATATATACATATGACCTTAAGTAAAATGGTCCTCAAAATAATTTAGTATTGGAAAGGTGGGGTAATAATTTTTTATTTTAGGTAAGGAAAAATAAAAATTTATTTGCCTATAAAAGACTTACTTTTTTATTTTTTAGCTTATGTTTATTTCGACTGTAATATTTATTATTTGTGTTCACACAAAATAAGTGTTGTATATATATATAAATATATATGATTATATAAGATATATATATATATATATATATATATATAATATATATAAATATATATATACTATATATATATATATTATATATTATATAATATTACAGTGGGCGGCTAGTCTTTATGGGTCTGATTGGGCTCAGCCCTCCAAACTTAAAAATGCAGGCAATAGATGGTGATTAGAAATATGAATTGTTTTGTCAAATGTTAAAAGTGATCTGAGTTTTTTTCTAACATTTACGTAACATAAAAAATTATAAATCAATTAAAGAAAATAACAAAGGAATCCTTTTCCAACTGCAAATTGTGCGAACAATAATTTATTTCATATATTCAATTAAATAAAAAAATTTGGGCTCTACTTTTGCGGCCCTAAAATAAGCCAATTTTATAAAGTTCTTTAAAAATAGAACAAATATAAGCTACATACGAAAATAAGAAATTCAAAATCTATACGTATTTTTATAATGTGCCAGTTTTGGCTTCTATTATTTCAATAGCAACTTGGAAGTTTCTCATATAGAAATACAGGTCAAATTTTACAGAGTTGCTTAGAATTGTCCATGTAATGTCCTTGCTTTGTACTTGTATATAGGAGCCAGAGAACACTTAAAGCAGTTTAATTCGCATTTTAACGGGGAGAGGCTTGTGTTATTTTTTATTGTGCGAGAATTAACATAGTGAAAATATATGCAAAAATAATTACCCGTGTGATATCTATATATATCATATATATATATATATATATAATATATATATAATATATATAGAATTATATATTATATATATATAATATATATATATATATATAATTATATATATATATTATATAATAGTAATATATATATATATAAGAGAGAGAGAGAGAGAGATGAGAGAGAGAGAGAGAGAGAGAAGAGAGAGAGAACCAATCCTCGATAAGCAGGCATGAGTTTTTTTCGTATCTCTGTTTCTAAATTGGACACTCTACCAATAGCATTTATTTTTAGGCTTTTGCTTTACCGAATGTGTTCATTCATGTAATCGATATTAAAAAAAAAAAAGTCCCTAATTAATTTATGCCACACATTTAAACACATAAATATAACAAATTTAGGTAATAGTGCCGTTTGAGGAATAATCCTATCAGATATGACTATTGTTTCAGAAAAGAAATTGATTTTATATATGTCCATTCTAAGAGAGTTATAAGTCCTTTTTAATTGCAGAATGTGTTCGAATGCATCGCATCGATAAAAAAAAAAAAAGTTGTATTGTATGCATAACATTACACATAAATATCTAAAAGTCGAAGAGCTAATCTATTTTTAAATAAGAATAT
>JABUQX010067922.1:0-5000 GCA_015478945.1 Trachelipus rathkii
CTCTTCTATTTTGCTCATTTTATTATTTTATTTTTATTATGTAGCTAGTAAAGAATCTTCTGTAAATTAGTTAATCAACGTGTAAAACATTAAGCTAGTTACTTAAACTTTTAAACTACTGGGGAAAATGGGAAATTGAATTTTTTTGAATAAACACAAACTTAAAAAAGATATTTATATTATATTTGCATTTATTATTCCTTTAAGATACTATTTTAATTTATAAAATAAATATACTTGGACACAACCAAATATGAAATAAATGACTAAGTATTGGTTGTACAGGGAATGCAATTCTGAGTTGCCAAGCGGTACACACAAATTCAAAATGGAAATGCAATATTTTTTGAATAAGCAAAAACATAAAAAAGTTATTAATATTATACTTGCAGTTATTATCCCTTAAAGATATTATTTTAATTTATAAAATAAATATACTTGGGGACAACCAAATATGAAATAAATGACTAAGTATTAGTTGTACAAGGAATGCAATCCTGAGTTGCCTAGCAGTACACATGTTCTATCTTATTACTGTGGATTTATTATATTAATTAAAGTATTGGTATCGGCATCTAAAAAAACAGAGTATTGGTATCAGTCTCTTTTCTGGTGTCAGTACATCCCTAGTTTCTATTGATTGTGTGAAAAAAAGTGTTTGAAATGATAAATATTGTTAAATTATTAAAGTTAATGAGGTATTTGAATTTGGGTCTAAAATTAGAATTTGTATAAATATTTATATAGATGTTAACGAGAAAACATTATGGATTGGTTTCATTTTTCGATAGAAGTTTGTATTACATATACTATTGGCAAGTTCACCAATTAATGCAAGGCAAATTTTTATAAACATTTTTTACGGGGTTTGATGTATTAAGTTAGAGGCTACTTGTGGCCTTTGAGCCAGATGGTCCATGAACCCACAAGACACGATGCAGTATTAGACTTAATATTAACTAACGATGAAAGTATGGTGGGCGAGGTTAGAGTTGAGGAGAATTTAGGACTCAGTGACCATAATATAATTAGATTTAATATAAATGTGATATCTGGGCCCAAATTGCAAGTTAATAAGGAAAGGATCTTAGATTTCCGAAATGGTGATTTTACCAAATTACGAGACATGCTTAGTATAACTGACTGGGATAAAGAGTTTAAAGACCAAAACTGTTTTATCATGTGGGAACATTTTAAGCAAATTTTAATGAATATTCAGTCAGTATGTTTTAAGATAAACCCATTAAGATAATGAAATGAAAAGGGAAAAAAAAAACCTGTTTGGTGTGGAATAGAGGAGATAAGAGATTAAATTAATGAAAAACGTAGATGTTTTAAAATATTCAAGGGTAGTAATAGGGAAGATGATTTAGAAAATTATAGGAAAAATAGAAACGAACTTAACCAGTCAATAAGAAAGGCAAAGAGAGAGGCAGAAATTAATTTAGCAAGGAATAGTAATAAGAACCTGAAGAAGTTTTTTTAGCTTTTATAAATTTAAAAGTAAGAATAGGACCATTGGTCCAATTTTAAAATTGGGAAAAATTTAGTGAGTTCAGAAAGAGTTGGTCAACATTTTTCAATGCTTATTTTGCTTCGGTGTTTTTACAGAGGAAAGATTAGATAATAGTTGGAGACTAATAGTTCTTGTAATGCATGTAACAAATGGACTTACAGAATTTGAATTTGACGTAAAAGATATCAAACGTTTATTAGACCATATTGATCAGGTAAAGCTGCAGGGCCTGATGGGAAATATTTTAGAATTCTGAAAGAGGGTAGTATCAGCATTGCAAAGGCATGTATTGATTTTTAAGCGATCTAATAAACACATTGACAAGTCCGACAAAACCAGTACCAGATTGACTGGAAAACACGCATAATGTTGATGCCTATTTATAAGAAAGTAGTAAGAAGATTTGGGAAATTATAGGGCCAGTTAGCTTAACATCCTCTGGTTGTAAAGGTTCTGGAAAGTTACTAAAAGGGTCATTTATAGGAAAATTTAGAGATAACAAGTTATGTGTATGATTTCCCAGCACGGTTTCAGGTAGGTAGTCATGTCAGACAAACCTTTTAGAATTTATGGAATACAATACTGACTGCATTGACCGAGGAAAGATCCAGTTGATATTTATATTTTTTAGACTTTAGTAAAGCTTTTGATTAAGGTTCCCCCACATAAGGCTGATGAAAAAGTATTGCAATGTGGTATAGTTGGGTGGTACATGGTTGGATTAAAGGGTGGTTGCGGAATAGAAACCAGTGTGTACAACTAAATGGGAATAAATCATCATGGAAATAAGTGAAGAGTGGTGTCCCACAGGGTTCAGTGCTGGGGCCACTATGTTCCTCATATATATAAAATATTTAGACGGGACTTAAATGCAAGTTTCTAAGTTTGCAGATGAGCTGATACTAAAGTGGCCACCTCAGTTAGGAATAGTGAAGGATTGCATAAAGATTCAAAATGAATCTTGATTAACTTCTTGGGTGGGCAGATTAAGTGGCAAATGAATTTGTATAGTAAAAAAGTGTAGGTTCTTCACCTAGGTTACTCAAATAAAAGTTTTAACTACGAGATGAATGGGGATTGGCTTGATTCTGTGACCCCAAGAAAAAGATTTAGGGTGATTATAAGCGTAATTTGAAAGTAGCTAACCAGTGTTTGGAAGCTAGAAAAAAAGCTTAAGATGATGGGCATAATAAATCGCAATTATGTTTACAGAGCAAGGAAGTTAATAAGTAACACTGTTTATAATAGCTATGTTTAGGCCAGTAATAAGAGTATTGTTGCACAAGTTTGGGACCCCCTTAATTTAAAGAAAGCTCGTAGATATGCTAGAGAAGAGTGCAACGTAGGAGCACAAGGATTGATTCTGGGTTTGAGGGTAAGAGCTATTGGAGGAGAGCTGAAGGAGTTAGGAATGTTTTCTGTAGAGAAAGGCGATTTCTCAGAGGGGACATGATACAAGTTACAAAATATACATCTATTGATAATACAGAGAACAATAAATTCTTCATAGTATAGAACATGACAGGTGATCAGGGGCATAATAAGAAAATTAAGAAGAAGCATGCCATCTTGATATAAGAAAGCATGCATTCAGTAATAGGGGTTGTTAAATTTTTGGAATAGTCTGCCAGAGAAGGTTGTTGAGTGTGACTCGAATGCAACATTTAGAAAGGTGTTAGATTCCTTTATGGATGGGTTGGGTATCCTATTAATATATTGACGAAGCCAAAATTTGGCGGGGTTTTTAGTTATGTTAGTATAATGTTAGATGGCATGTCTGTGACCATAAACTTAGTTATTAATGGCATGTTGATGGTTGGGTATCATATATATATATCATTAGTTTTGACTAAGACAAAATTGGTGGATTTGTTAGTTACAAGTTATTGACAAGCCCTAGCGTGCTTTGTGGATTTGCATGAGCATGTTTTGGTAGTGGGTTGACTGGGACAGTTCTCGATAGGCCCCATGTGGCTTCTTACTGTCTCTTATTCTTAATGTTCTTAATGGATAAGTGCATTAGGTTAGGGCTACTTGGGGGCTATTAAGTATAGGTTAGGATAAAGTTTTTGTTAGGTAGACAGATTTACTATTATATTATATATATATATATATATATATATAATATATATATATATATATAATTATATATATATATATTTATTATATATATATAAATATCTATATATATATATATAATATATATAATATATAATATATATATATATATATATAGTATATATATATACCTAAATATATATATATATATATATATTATATAAATATATATATATATATATATATATAATATACCTATATATATATATATATATATATTATTGGTAATTGTACCGATAGTATCGGTATCGGTATCAGTAGTATCGGCCATTTTGTGATCGGTATCGGTTTAAAATGGCGATACTTAGCCGATACTTCTTACTTTTTGAGTGAAAAATTATGAGAAACTTTTAGATTCAACAAAAAATCTAGTTCGATATAGATAGCTAGCTATACCAAGTTATGTTTTTTTTTTCCTCGACTTTCCATTTTTTAACATTCTTCAAACTTTCTCACTCTTAGATCATCTGGAATCTCTTTCCCTTTTTCTGATATTATTATGACTTTTGATGATCGAGATCTATTGGCGAATTTACTTTCCTATTTAACAGATTTATGGTTTTCCGCCCTTAGGAACTACGGGAAGACTTGTGTGGTGGCGCTTGACATATCCAAAGCATTTGACCGGGTATGGCACGCGTCACTGCCCTCCAAGCTCCCCTCCTTTGGGTTTCCTTCTTCTCTTTGCTTACTTATTTCTAGCTTTCTTTCAAATCGCTCAATGTTGGCTGTTGTTGATGGGGCGACTTCTTCTTTTTCTGTCAATAGTGGTGTTCCTCAGGGTTCTGTTTTTTCTCCTACTTTATTCCTGCTTTTCATCAATGATCTTCTCACCTGCACATCTAACTCTATCCACTCATATGTCGATACTTGACCTTCATTCTTCAATTTCTATCAATTCTTGCTCCCTCTTTACTTCTAGAATTGCCCTCTCGTTTCTTTATCTTTTAGATTCTATTCTCGCTGATCTGGATAGAATTTCAGGGTTGGGGTCGTCTCAAGCTTGTGAAATTTAATTCTTTAAAAACCCAACTTCTACAAATCTCTCTCTCTAAGACACTTAACTTTTCTATCTCTTTCGACGGTTCTCTCGTCTCTCCTGTTGACAATATAAACATCCTTGGCCTTAACATAAACAAAAAAATGTTTTGAAACCCTCAAATCACAGTGGTTGCTAGGGCGGCCTCAAAGAAACTGGGAGTTCTGTTTAGAGTGCGAGACTTTTTTCCTCTTCTTAGTTGTTCCAACCTACGCAAGGGACTTCATTCACCCTTGTATGGAGTACTGCTTTAATATTTGTGGGGGCGGGGTCTTGGTTCATTCTGGCTTTTGGATAGGGTCCGAGTCAAAGGCCAAAAACTTATAA
>JABUQX010067922.1:10000-12500 GCA_015478945.1 Trachelipus rathkii
TCTACGACACGCAGGACATACGATGTGGGCAATTTTTTCTCCCTACACGTATGGATATAAGGGATAGGGATGTCTGTAAGATGTTGTCTAGAAGAGGGGTGTGGATATAAGTATGTGTATATGATATGTTGTCTGGAGGATGAGTGTGGATATGAACGCATAACAGAAAGGCGAACCATTAGGCACTGGAATGTCATACATACCATAAGCAAAATGGTATATATATATATATATATATATATATATATATATATATATATATATATATATAATATAAAAAATATATATATAATATAAATATATATAATATATATGTGCATTCTCTGACAAATTTCAGGCGGTTGACTTGCACCCAACCCCCTTCATTTTAATGAAATTTGTATACAACCTTCATTTTGGCACAAACTCACTTCCTAAAATATTAGGTTCCAATTTTGAGTAGGGGCTGCAAAACAGTCCCCCCAATTTTGGGGGGTTCTGCGATACTCACTTCTTTCAAAGACTGATAACTTTGGTTCTACTTAATGCAGAATCAAAATTCAAAATGCATTTTAAAGGGAATTTATAGATCTATAAAAAAGGCAAGAATAAAAAAATCTGTACAACAATTTTTAAAAAAGTTATAAGGTGTTAAAATAAAAATTCTCCCCCCACCCCCCTTTGTTGATCAATTTTTAAAAACGCAGTATCCTACTTATAAACTTGAGAATTTCTTTTAACATATACAAACATAAAAAGTTTGCTTATTTGATTGGATATACCCGCTTTTTAGGCTTAAAAAAAGGGTTTTTATGTAAAAATTAAATTTTTTGAAAAAATTATAATTTTATTATAATAAAACTTTAGTACAACTTGAAAATAAAATATATATATATATATATATATATATATATATATATATATATATATATATATATATATATAGTATATATATATATTATATATATATAATAATATAGCTTACTACATGGAGGGGCTACACCGCTTCCAGGAAGCCGGCTGCCGCCACCGGGCGGTTTCACAGGTCGAGGAGAGAAGATATAGAGAAGTTGGCCGGGGGGTGTCGAGAGCAGAGCACCCCAGAAGAAGGAGGTGCTCTATTGTGTCTTGGGAATTGTGACATCTGATGCAAGTGGGGGAGGTGACATTGTCTAGTTTGAATCTATATTTATATGCATGAGTTTTGGGTGCGTGACCTGATCTGCTCCGGGCGTAGGTGCATTTGGCCTCTTCTGGGACAGTTGTTTCTTTCTCTAGGGGAAAGTTTGGGGAGGGTGTTTAATAAATTATTGGGCGGTTTTGTAGGTAGCTATGTGTTGTTAGAGAGTGTGGATATGTGTAATCATGACCTAGGAGGGGTGCGGGAATTAATTGTAAGTGTTGTAATAGAATTTGAGCTGGTGAAGAAGGGGGGATTTTAGAAATACCATTTGTCAGAGGGGGTTGGAGAGAAGTGGTGAACAAGGGTTGGTTGGATACGTCTAAAAACCCCACCATCTCCCAGTGTGTTGTGGAGATGGGAAAGGATGGAAGTTTTCATCATGTAATGTTTTATGGGGTGTTTAGTGCACCTGATGGAATTAATTATGAGGGCTGATTATTTTGAAGATTTTGTATTTTATTTGTGGTCGATTTTGAGTGCTTGAACCATGCTGGTGAGGCATAGTATAGCTTTGTTCTAGTTGTTTATAAGTAGTGATGAGTGTGTGTTTCCTATCGCTGAAAGTTGTGTTGGAAAGGGTTCGGAGTGGGTTAGTTTTCGTCTGGGTTGAGCTAAATGAATTGGTACGATTTTGGGGGGAGAACTGTCATATGAGTTCATAGGTAAGTTCCTAGATATTTTCTGTTGGCCTTTGGATATATAAAGGTTTTGCAGATTTGATGATTGTATTGTTTAGGTGAATAATGGAGGTGTGAAGGGATGTTGTATCGTGGATTTGTATTGGGTTGATGTGGGTTTCGATATAGTTAGTGTATGCAGGCCAGTTTGCTTTTTTATAGTAGTAGTCTTGGGGGAATGTTGGGGGGAGTTTAGGAAATAAGAATAGGAAGGTGATCCAATTGTAGGTCAGTAATAGTTGTCCCCATGTTAGTAAGTGGGTGGTAGGGAGGGAAACAGAATGTAAACATTCTGGGGATAGAAGGAGGTACGAGTGACTAGTGCGGGAGGTTTTGGGAATTAAGGAATTTAGGATTTCTAATTCTTAAAGGTATGTGCCTGGGGGCGGAAGGTAGTCTTGATTTACAAGGCAGTGTGGTGGGGAAAATTCGCCTCCAAGGATGAGGTTTGGGTTATGTGGATATATTGCAGTGGTGGTGTGAGGTTTTTTGGAGGGAGGTATGGGGGGGCGAATGTAGAAGTTGAGAGTTATAGGTGTCTTGTTCAGGAGGGTGGAACAGGATTGGGATTTTATTAGTGCGTTTGGTAATAAAGTGGAGGTGTCGGAAGTTGTGTTGTGGTAAGTAATGTTGTTATGGATCAGTGTTAAGAGGGAGTGTT
>JABUQX010067922.1:22500-33014 GCA_015478945.1 Trachelipus rathkii
TTGAAGTGGATTCACTAATTTGAGTACTTCTTATACATCAGCATAACATAAAACATAGAATTCTTTTTTTTTAAAAAAATTCAACCTTCGAAAACTTTAAATATAAAAAACTGTATTATTTTTAACTTAAATTATATTATAGATTCCATTGCCTCTCTCTTAGATTAGAGATTCCATTGACTGTAAAATAGAGATTAAAATTTTGGTTATTACATTCCTCCCCGCCCGTTATAACCAGATGGGAAGAAGTTATGACGGGAAGAGTATCATGCAATTCCTAGCGTTAATAACCAAAATTGTTTCATGACTTAAGAGCAGTTACTCCTATTTGATCATTGGTCAACTTTAATTTTAAGCACCAAATAAATAAATAACTAAAGTTTTATATCTAGACTAGACTCTAATGGCTATTCTTATCAATTTCAATTAATTAAAAGAGAGTATCCCTTCACCAATCCTAAAAACATATGTACACTTTTAAATTTCAGCCATAACCACTGTACAAAAAGTCAATGGTAAATGCAACCTTCCCATAACTCCTTCATAACTAGGTCCACTAACGTTATCATTGGCCATCTCTGGGTACGTCTTATAGAAAGTAGCGAAAGGCATTAAGCCATATACCAAATTTTCCGGTCGCAAACCGATAATATCAGTTAAAACCCCTGAATCCTTCAATATAGAATAAAATTTCTTTTTAGCCGATTTTTTTATAATAACGCCTAACAATTGGATTTCCTCTCGGGAAATATGTTTAGACGAACTAGTTAGTGACTGCATGTCGCTCTTTACTATGAACGTATTATAATTATTAGGCGCGGGTAACTTTGTCTTAGCATAAAAAGAGTTAGAATTGTCTCTATTTAAAGGACTCACAGGAAAAACAGTAGCAACTTTTAAATCAACTTGTGTTGAAACGTTAGCAATTTTTAAATCAACTTGTGTTGAAACGTTAGCAATTTTTAGATCAACTTGTGTTGAAGCGGTAGCAAGTTTTAGATCAACTTGTGTTGAGTTATTTTTAAAATTTACCATTAACTCTTCAGGAGAATTAAGAATGTTATTACTATTTATTTCATTTATTTCTACTTCATTATGATTTTTATTGTGATCAATTATAGGTGGATCGTTTTCCACTATACTTTCAACCGGGTCATTTTTAATATTTACAGTTTTTCGTTTAAGGCAATTATAAACTATGTGCCCTACCTCATTACAAATGATACATTTATTCATAAAAAAATAACATTCAGACTGAATATGGCCTCTTTTTCTACAAAATTGACAGTAAGAACGCAATCGACAGTATCTAATATTATGGCCAATTCTTTTACAGTAATTACACCTGCCTTGAAAAGTAGTAAATGTTCCTTTCCATTGGCGTACGTTTGAATTATTTCTCTCGGCTGGTTGAGATTCTATACAGCGATTCCCATCATTAGTGCCTTCACTTGGTAAAACAACCTCATTATGGAATAATAGTTTAGGTGGGTGATCTACTGTTTGTGAGGATTTTTGAACGGTCGGTATTTCCTTAGATGGTAAATTTACTGTTTGGATTTGTGAATCTCTTTGAGTACTTTGTATCTGGCTAGATGGAAAATTTTCTGTTTGTGAATACCTGTGAACTGTTTGAATCTGCACAGTTTGCGATGGAATATGTTTATTCCATTTGTCAATCAAGTTTACCAATAAGTTCATCATTTGTTGATTTTGCTGTACTAGCTTATTTATTAAGGAAGAATCACACAAAACTTGAGTAGAGGATGGTACGTTCTGATACATTGGTCGCTGCACTGGACTTTGCTGGAAACCTAACTGAGAGGAATTTTGTTGATCAATACGACCAGTATAGCCGTAGTGTGCAATAGATGGCACAGTAAAGGGGATGACCGGAGATGAAACTGTCATATTTGCAACTTGCGTAGATATTGGAGGTGTAGCTGTTGTCAACACTTCTGGGAGTGTAGAGGAAAAACCTCTCGAATAGAAAGCCATAGTAAACTCAGAATGGTACAGAACAAGAAAAAGAAAGGAAAAGGTAGCTATAGTAGAGCCAAGGGTAGTTTGAACTACGCTCTGCTACCAAATGTTATGGAAAATTTGATGTAGCAGAGCGAACAAGTTGATGATTGATGGTAGACAGGTAGCAGGTAGCTCCTCAAAGAGAAAACTACGCTCTGCTACCAAATGTTATGGAAAAACTTGGGGGGGTTAATTCCATAACATTAAAAATGAATAATAATAAAGTTGATAATAATGGTTATCAGAATAATGGGATTATTAGAATAATGGGAGATAATTAACTAAATTATAAAATAGGAAGAAAAAAAACTTGCAGTTGGTGAGAAATAAAAGCACAATTAATAAACTTACTGTTGTGTGCTATTATGGAAAGGTGAATGAGCATCCACTCTAAAGGACCATAGTTTCAGCTCCTATGCTGAATCTCCCTTGGCGCTACCACTTCGATCTCCTCAGCAAACAAATAGACAGGAAGAATTATTAAGCAAAGCCGTGCAGACATCCACAATTCTCGACACAAATCATGCAAATAAATAAAATAAAGGGTGAGAATATGTAATATGCAAGCGTTTAATAGTGCAGCAAAAATTCAATGAAAAGTAAAGTAATTACCTAACTAAACCCTTTTTATTTCCTTTATGACCTAAGAGATTTTAATCAACTTTTTATGGAGGGCTTAAGAAAAACTTATTACTTTTTAATCCTTTACTTAAAATTCCTCATGTATATACATATTAATTTAGATAAGCTTGATTAGTTTTTAAGTTAATAAAATGTTTAGAAGTTTATAAAATGTTATGTTTTTAATTATTCTTTTAGATTCTTCTTTATTTTTATGTTTTTAGGTATTTTTAGAGGTTCTTTTAATTAATCTTTTTGTAGCACTTGGCTGGTAAACAGTAAGGTTTTAAGTCTTTTTAAGTTTTTAATTAGCTCCAGGCTGGTAACGGACGCGCGATTCTTTTTCTATAATTAATAGTTCTAAACACTCTTGCAGGTCCTCTCACGTCACTCGAGAAGCAAGCATTGCGCAATTACACCATACACGATAAACACTGTTAAACTAATGAATCTTTTACTTTGAAAATCAGTTACATTCGTGAATATCTTTAGATAATAATATAAATGTTCTTGGAAAATGTGACAACTTTGTAACAATTCAGCTGCTTTTTCTTATGATTATGATGAGCTCCTGAGCTCGTGTTTTACTTCTGTTGATAGTTAAGAATAGCTCCTTAGCCCGTGTTTGTCAATGCTAGTAGAGTGAAGATAAGTTCAATGCAAAGGGGCTCCCGAACCCGCTTTGATTTGATAAGTTAACTTTGAACTCCTGGCCCGTGTTAATTGACAATCGAAACAATGAGCTCCTGAGCCCGTGTTAAAGTTGATATGGAGGATGAGCTCCGTAACCCGAGCCTAAATTGAAAGAAAAGTATGTGTAAGAGAGTGTATAGAATGTAGCTGTTTTTGTAATTAAATAAAGTTTTATTTTACTTTCATATTTTATCATTTATTTCTCTATTATATGCATTAATAATTCTTTACATACCTCCAGAACTTGCTGGAGGAAACGTCTTGTAGAAATTATTCCTTCAAAAGACGGGAACTAAAACAAAAAGAAATGTCTCATTAATTCCTTTTATTTCTATTAGTTGGGTTAGCATTACCTACATTATTTTATTCACAATGTAATAATTTATCCATCCATAAACGCAATTTCTTTAATAATATTATAATATATATATTCTGATATAAATATGAACTTACTTGGAAAGAAATAATAGAGAGCAATTGCTACAAATGTTGAAGTGGATTCACTAATTTGAGTACTTCTTATACATCAGCATAACAAAAAACATAGAATTCTTTTTTTTTAAAAAATTTAAACCCTCGAAAACTTTAACTATAAAAAACTGTATTATTTTTAACTTAAATTATATTAAGAGATTCCATTGCCTCTCTCTTGATTAGAGATTTCCATTGACTGTAAATAGAGATTATAAAATTTTTGGTTATACAATATATATATATATATATATATATATTATATATATATTATATATATATTATATATATATATATATAATATATATATATAGTATATATATATAATTATATTATATATATAAAGGTAATATATATATAATATATATATATATATATTATATATATTATATAATATATATATAATAATATATATATTATATATATATATATATATATATTATATATATTTATATATATATATACATATATATATTTATTTTTTCTATTAACTGTGGATTAGCCATTGTTTAAATTAAATTTTATTATATTATTATCACTATTACCCAAGTTTTCCTCAACTGTAATGAAGAGGTGTGCTACATTCTTCTATTTTTCAGATTTGCAAAGTTAGTATTGATGAAGATTATTGATTATTTATTCAAAAGTTTTTTGTTAGAGTTTTAGAATTGACATTATATATGTTCATGGACGATTTATAAATATATTAAAAAGATATTTACCCAATTGTGACATTTAAAGTAAGAAATAAGGTGAAAAGATACAAACTTGTGACATTTAAAGTGTGGAAATCTAAAGAAGTGAAAAAGATACAAACTATCATAAAGAACTCAAAAAGACCAATTATTTGGAAGTGAAAAAGTGATATACATCAAAGTGATAAGCAAAACATCAGAGAAGTGTGGTAATACAAAATTTCAAAATTTAAATCCACCATTTTATTGGAAGAGGAACACACAAGAGAAAACAACTCGTCTATTTTGAGAAAAATTAAGAAGTCAAAAGTGAACAATTCCCTTATCCAAGGTAACCAAATTGTGGTTCTTGACTTAAAAAAAAAAAAAAGACTAAATACTGTATCCTTATTTTTCTTCATTGTTGAATTTTTTCAACAGGGAATTGTTTTAGAAGACCAATTGTGGACACACAAACATTCTTTGAAGATCATTTAACTATTGGAAGAGTGGAGACAAGCCAGGGTCATAAATAGTCGTATAAATAAAAATAAAAATAATCATCGTTTTAAAGGAATATTCCCTCCCTTGGTAGTACTAACACTAGAACTAACATGGTGGGCATTAAGGTATGTGAATTTTCCCGATTATGCCAATTATTAAATATAAAGATTTAAAGACTCAAATTAGTCACCTCACGATTTAACTATTATAACTATAATACTTATAAAGAAATTTATTTTAATTTAATTTAGAGGTTTCGATTTATATATATATTAAAATTTGTGTAAAAGAAAAATACTATATATACTGAAGTGTGTATGAAAGGAGTGTGTGAATGTCAATGTGAATAAATAAATAAATAAATACAAAGAAACTTAATTTCCAAAAAATACTGCATTTTATGATAAATAAGTGTAAATATATTTATATCTGTAAAATTTTGGCTGTCTTTCTTTGCCCATTTACTATTTTTGCTTGCAACCTCGCACGCTTGGTGTAACACCCTGTGTGAGTCTCTCATTTTCTTTGTTTATGCCTGAATGTGCTTGGTTTTGCACCTTGTTTGCTCGTTTTATATTTTTCAGTGAGCAGAGAAATACGACCCATCTTTGAGGCGTAGCTTTTATTAGCTGAAGAGGCAGTGTCTAGTTAGAGAGTGCTTTGGTGACCTTGGGCATTTCTGTCCACTGCAAACACATAGAAGCACCCCTGATTAAAGAGCAGATTTTGGTGAGTTGGTTTTCCACTTTCTTACCTAATAATCTTCCTTTTTCAGACCAGTCTACCACTTCATTGGTAGCAGAGCGTAGTTCTCTACGTCTCTGATGGTCACTTTTCTGTTCACAAGTTGAACACTTTCTTTTATAACCTTTGGGTTGCAAGCACTTTCCAATTTAAATTTATCTCAGTCCCTTTCATTTCATTTGAATTTCTTTTCTTTTTCTTACCTTTTTATAGCCGATCAGTTTGTTCAAAGTCCACAAAAAATGGACAAAATGAATGAGTATTTGAAGGAGAATCAGGGAATTAACAACCCTGCTAATGCACAAAACAGTTCTGTTTCGGTAGCAGAGACAGATACTCAAACTGATCCTTTGCCACCAGAACTTCAGGATACTAAGGTGGACATTAAAATGTTGCAGAAAGTCCTGTCACAGAATAGTGAAACGATGAAATCCCTTACTACCTTAATTCAAACATTATCAAATAAAATAAGCTCCAAGAGTAATAACACCTTGAATATTATACATGAAGGTGTGACGACATTGTAGGTCAGGTTTCTAGAGAGATTGAAGAATTATTGCCATAGATATACCACAGGATCTTACACAGGATGTTACCTCCCTATCTATGGTCTCATTATGAATGGACTCTGTAATTAATAGGTCTATTCATAACTGTATGTCTCTCAGGAACATCATGTTTGAAGTGTGGCAAAGTTATGTTAAGTTTGCTCCAGGTGTCGGGAGATTGAAAAGGACAGTTATATAGAGAGATGATTTTAATATACTGTTTACTCTTATCTTTTTTTATTGTAAGCTAGTATGGAGAAGACTGGTAAAAGCAGCCGTTTGCTCCTGAGGCTTGAGGGTTACTTAAAAGGCATTTATCCCAGGAGTGGAATGTGTTCAAAGATATGTCCACTTCTGTCCAAAAGATATTTGATAGTCTTCCCAATCTTAAAGGCAAGGTAGATTCTCGACTTATTTGACTACGGTATGAACACCTCTTTGGGATAAATGGGTTTCATGGAGATCGACTATTTGCTATAGTGTTGATGCCGAATATTCAAGAACAAGTACCAAAAGGCAATGGTAATGATAATTCCCATGAACTTATTGATTTAACATCGAGTTCCTCACATTAATTATAAACTATACACTTCTCGGCTTTAAAAACAATTGTTCTTCTGTTGTGCGAAATTCAGTGGTGGTCTTTTCCAATCACTGTTATTCCTTTTTTCAACTAATAATGCAAATACCTTTCTTTTTCGTCAGGACCTAGTGGGATTATTAATTGGTTCCTTGTGTCGATGACTCCGAATCCATGGGGCTAATTTCCTTATTATGATGTGAGCTCGAGCAGTTCCTCAAGGCGCTGAAATGGACTTAAGTTCCCTCTTGGCATTAGTAAAAGGAAAGTCCAAGATGATTGTACTATGTATGCTTTTACCGTTATTGTCTGTGATTCTTTGTACAGGTTTAAATGAGGACATCTTCTTAATGGTAAAGTGTTCGTGCTTCTGATCCTTTTTGTCAGTTTTCGTGGTCTAATAAGGGTGCATTGTGGCTGATGATTTGTCTTTTTACATCTAATAAATCTAAATTGTTCTTTGTTTTGTAAGCAAAAGGGACAATCTCTTGCTTTCTATCACGTATACTGTCCCTATATTTAGGACATGCATCGTCTTTCGTTTGTCCTCTTTGTTTGTAAATGTGAACCACACTTTACGAAATGGATTGTTTACCATTGAGTCACTCAGGTGTATACTAATTCGCTCTGATTTGTTCGGACGATCCTTCTTTCGTCATCATGAGTCTGTAGTGCTATCATACTCCAATTATAGAAGTTTATTCACATTTCGATCAATTTTAAATCTGTTGTAGAGTTCAAGAGGGTTATGGTTGTACCTACGCTCCAGACAGCATAATTAATATTCAGTGTCACTTTCTTTTTTTGAAATACTCGGATAATTAGTAATATCATCTGTATGGTGTTGATATTATAGGATCGGACGCAATTTTATTAATCATGAAGCAGTTTATTAGATTTTGTATTGACCTTTTTTTCATGATGTTCTATTTAATATATTTAAGTGATGTACAAATTAGATATCATCTAGACATCGTTAATCTATTCCCGTCTGTTATTTATATTAATCCACATCAATTGTTGTTGAATTCTATTACTTTGCCTTTTTCTCGTTGATTTTACTTTTTTTTCGTGTCGCCCAGATTTTAGCTATATATCTAGCCAGTTCTATCATTAAATTTTTTTTTAAATAATCCTAGTTATCACCATATCATTAATATGAAGCATACTCCTTACTTAAGAGAGTATCAGGAATTGCACAAGTCGTAAACTCTTTCCAGTTTTTTCTGCGGAGGAGTTATTCCCTCTTTGTTTTGGATTTATCCCTGTCATTTTTACTCCACTGAAATGCCTCATAGATTGATTTCGTAATTCCAGATTGTTGGATTACTTGAGCTACGACATTAGTAATTTAGGGATATTCTTGATATTTTTACGGAAAGAGCATTTTTTACTACCTAGTTATCCTTACCATGAGGTGAATTGGGTTTTTGCCGCTTAAGGAAATCAAAGTTGTTACCTGTTATTCACCACGATTATTAGGAAACACTAATTCCTCCCTTTCACACACTTGTAACTTTGATTGAGAATTTGTTTCTAAGCTATATTCCTTCACCTTTGTCTATAAAGTCAGTATATCGCTCTTGGTGAAGTTAGGTTATCTAGTCCATTTGTAGTGGATCATAGATCGGAAAATGCTATTTTTTTGTTTAGATTTGGGTTTAAAAATGAAATGACATAAGTTTGAATATTAAACCGCCTCCTAATATTAAACATAATAAGGTAATCACACGGCACGTGACTCATTGTTAGCTATATCATCTTCAGATAGTGTGATAAAAGCTGATAATAATGGGCCAACATAACTAGCAAAGTAGACAGGTTATTGATGACTTGATCCATCATTAATCATATAGTCTGCAACTTTCCAACCAGTGAAGTGGTTGAGACAAAAGAGTGGTTACATTAGAGACACTCGTATGCACGTCATTTCGCTTGAGTGGCACGTCCTCGAATATTATTCATCTTCAATGATTTGATGAGCATATGTTTTCTGCACTCTTTTAAGTACATTCTTCCTCTCAGTTCTTAAAGTTTTGTAATGTATTTTCTTGTTAATGTTGGTTGTTACTTCCGGCTGATCTACAGTCATAGTATTTGTTAAACATATTCTACCTTTTTTTGTTGATTTGCAGTTCTGTACCAGTGTCCTGTACGTTTTTATCGACTTCAATCATTAGCGCTCCAGTATTGATTAAGTAATAGAGGATGTTTGTAAAATGACTGGTTGAGGATACGATGGCATCATCTAGTGTCGTGTCAGCTATAATCAATCTCGTTATTCCGCATTCTCCGGTATGTACCTATTATCGTAATTGTTCTATGCATGTGTACCATTATGGTTACTTTGTTATTTCGATCTTATATGCGGCCTTACATATAAATCTAACAAAGGGACGATTTAGTTCCCTTATATCTCATCTTAATTGACATTTGTTTTATTTTTCTAGTTTATGCTCTCCAATGGAATTAATGTACTTTCTTTTCATCTTGTACCAATTTTTTTTTTTGTATTTTGGTTTCTAAGGCTTATTTACAGCGTGGTTATGATGCGTATGGATATCAATGTTGACTAATAAGACCTGTTATTCTACTGACACCTCTTTTTGTTCACATTTGGGGTAATTTTCTCTTCGGATGCCATTTGGTGTCAATAATATGTGCTGCCTTGCCATCTTTTCAGCGCTGGTTTCATATCGTAGATAGGCGTATCACTATATTCCTCTGGACACGAATGTACTTATGGTCTCTACCCTAGATTGATGTTTTGATTTATATCAGTTGATAACTTTTTCGATAAACATTTTTTGAAACATCTTTGAAATATGGTATTATATTAGCCTTCTCCTGGACTATATTCTGGATTTAAGTTATCATAACTTTCAGCCAAACTTTTATGTGAGTAAACAATCCTTAATAATTTGGGTGTCTTTGGTCTTTCTAGAAAAGGGAATCGGTTCCTATTTTAGAAAGGAATTTTCACAGTTGGTTACTACGGATTTTTCCATTTGCATCCTTCTTTTACATTTTTCTACGTTTCGTTCAAACTTACATTCTATTCTTTTTTCGGGATTGTGTTAAATCTTTTTTTATTCGTCAGACATATCCTCTAGTTGTCTTTCAGTTTTTTTTAAATGTTTGTTCACAAGTCTCTTTTCACACTCCTGTTAACTCTAGAAAATCCTTATAAATTCTTGGACTCACAATTGTCAAATTAGCCTTTTGATATGAACTCTATAAAGAATGTCTTGATTAGCATCCCTTCATCAACTTGTTATTCTTATCCTGATCGATTCATTCGTAATTCTGCTTTCACCATTTGTTGTCTACACGTTAGATGCTTCTAATGTATGGTTGCAGTGCTTCTTTGCTTGTTCCTCATAGAGTCTTAATACAGTGGATGAAGTTTAAACATCAATAGCCTATTATCTTCCTAAAACCATTTCTCTTTCAAAGCTGAGCAAAGGAATATATTGTTATCTTCTGAGAAAGTAAGTTATTGCCTGCATCTCGTTGGGCTGTTCGATCTTTGAATAGCCCTTCTTGCTCATGGAATCAGATCCTTTATACATACAGACCATTAATACCATAACCTAATTCTTGAAATTAACTATGACTTTTGGTTAATCAATCGGCCGTAGCACGAAACTTTAG
>JABUQX010067923.1:0-5000 GCA_015478945.1 Trachelipus rathkii
AAATCGTCGAAAACCGGATATAACGATATCTGGATTTGATTAAAGCAGTATGTATATCTCTCGTGGCCGAGTTCGTGTCTGATGACATCCGACGGCTGGGTGACCGAAGAGAAAGTGGATTAGTCGGTGAATGAATGTCTGAAGGAGTAAATGTGAGTTTGGTAGAGGCGATCAGATAATAGTTATGTTCAACACAGTAGAGTGATAGCGGTGGTAATTGTTAGGAGGGTTCACTGGTTTAGTGCCCCCTGGGCAAGGGATGATCAGCCCTCTTACATCTCTACACATCTACTTCGCGATCTACCTAACAGGAGTTGCTTCCCATCGCTGTACCCATAAGCTCTAGCGGTGGACCTTCTTTCTCTGACTGCGAATGTATTTACTCTACTTAATTATCAGTCGACTTATATCCTCGACGGTCGTCGTGTAAGTTGGGTCTTTCTTTCGATCTATTCATTGTCCTCTCTACACTGCTTTCTTTCTTTTCCTGAAGTTCGTCATCTCGCAACCCTTACTCTCCACAATCTCTTGGTAATAATATACTCAAGAAGATAAAGCAAGAAGACAGTTCTCAATGTATAAATACATCTATTATTAATAATATATATATATATCTATATTATATTACTTATATATCTCTCTTATCTATATATATATTATCATCCTCATATTCAATGATACTCTTCACTCTTTATCTCTACTCTCCTCCCCCGTCTATATATATCAGTACATATCCTCTTCCCATATTTCTACTACTTACTATATATATCTTATATAATAATATTATATACATATATATATACTATTATAATATCTATTATACTAATACTATACTATATCTATACTTATATTAACGTCTATCTATATATATAATAATATATCTATAATATCTAATATAATATTAGCCGAAATCTATATATATATAATGTAAAATTTTTCATCGTAAAAATAAGTACAAACACACGATAAATCACCATGTGAGGTTGGTCTTCTATTTCAAATACAACCCGGATATTATGCAACCCTGCATCAAACCCAGATATTAACATAATTAGTAAATATATATCCTCAAATTTAAAAACTGTTTTAAATATTTATCTAATTAAAAACACCATTTAATCTGTACAAACACATTATAACATCTGGTCAATACTTTTGCGCTCAAAACAAAATCTCGTCTCTGCTTTCTCTATCTCTCTCTCTCTCTCTCTCTCTTCTCTCTCCTCTCTCTCTCTCTCTCTCTCTCACTCTTACTTACCAATCCTCTCTTATCTTATTTCATCTATCATCCTCTCTCTCTTCATCTTCTCTCTCTATCTCTCTCTCTCTCTCTTCTTACCCTCTATCGTCTATTTTTATTCTCTCTATAATCCCTTCTTCTATCTCTTATATATTATTATTTTATATATATCATTATATATTATATCATATATAATTCGGTAGGGACCGCAATGTAACTTTCATTAAACGAAGCACCTTTATTCTAACAACTATTAATTCAAATATCTAACTCCCACTAGCTCCAGGGAACAAGGAAATAAATTTGTTATTGGAAATGCTGGTCCATATTTTAGTGTGGAAAAAAATCTCAAAAACTACAAATAATTAAGTTTTGCCCCCCATTTTTTATTTTTTTAACTAGAATCCCCAAGGGTATACACCGACAAGTGGCAGAAGTCGGGTCTCTGGCTTCCGGGGACTACGGGTAAGGACTCATTCCCTCTGCGGAGGGTCTCCTGGACCCCGCTTTTGGTATATTGGGTGTCGCGGAGGTTCTCCGCCCCTCCTAACGGTATGGAAAACGTCCCCCTTGTGTTTCCCGTCGGCTCGAGCCCCTAATTGCCGTGCACATACTTTAAAATAATATATATTTATATATATATATATTATATAAGAAAGAAAGAATATATATATATATACTATATATATATATAATATATAATATATATATATATATTAATATATATATATAATATTAATATATTTATATATATATTATATATATAATAATATTATTATTCTATATATATTAATATAAATTGTCCCCGCTCTCTCAAAAAATAAATTTTATATTGTCATTTTAATTTTATTTTCATTCTCTCTTTCTTCTCTTTTACATTTTCATACTTCACATCTTTGTACCATATACTTTTACTCTCTTTCTCGCATTCGCTAGTTATCTCTAAGTTTTTGAGATAGTTTTTTTTTTTTTTTTTTTTTTAATTTTCCGTCTATAAAGATTCGGCTACATACGTCTCTCCTAGAAATTTCTCTCGTTTATTCTTGTAGCTACTGCATAGTTTTGAGATAGTCTGATGAAAAAAATGATATTTTGCTGTAATGAATCTATAAGTCTACACGTATATTATCATTATCTTCTACTCTACATATATATCTATTATATATATATAATATATATTATATATATATTTATTTATATTCTATATATATATTACTAATATATATATAATATTATATATTATATATATATATCTATATTACCATTTATATATATTACATATATATATATTATATTTCTATATATATTATACTATATATTATATATATTATTACTATATATATATATATATATACTATCATATTATATATTATTATATATATATATGATGAAGTTTAAAAGACATCAATATTTGGAATTTTATAAGGAGGGAAAAAGAAATACAAAAGGTGTATACGTAGGAGAAAACAGAGGTATATGACGTCTGGCAAGGTATCGCGCTGTACTCTCTGCGACTCATAATCGGTCTAGGAAGCTTCTTCTCGGAAGGAAGCGCGAAAGGTTTAGAATGAGAATAAGGGGAATCTGCTAGAATAATGAAGTAGGGATGGTGCTTTTGTAACTGATGAATGAATGTGAAGGGAGTGTGGAGAAACTTCGAAAATCTGCAACAATATTAACAGTAAGGATGAGGTGTTAGTGAATGTGGTGTGGTTTGATGGTGCAAGAAGGAAATAGGTATTTTGTGGGATGAGCGTATTAGTAAGGAGGAGGTATGGTGGGTGAGAAAGTTGAAGAATGTAACTGCAGGTATAAGATGAAATTATATGTGAAATGAATTCAAGAGCGGAGGCGAGATGGTGATCGGATTGGATTGGAAGTTGTGTAATAAAACGTATTATGGAGGGTATTATGTTGCCAAGGGATTGGAAGGAGAGCGGTAATCAGTACCTCTCTGGATAAGGGGTTACGGCGTAAAACGGAACTGTAGAAATTATACGTGGGAATAATTTAGTTGAGTGTTTTTAGGTAAAGGTATTCCTGCTGGTACTTTCTGGTCGAAAAGAGTGCGTCGAGTGCTGAGGGACTGATTGGTGTGAAGAACAAGGTGCGTTTAGAGTGGTAGAGGATGTGTTGGATCAAATTTTACATTGAAAAAATGATTGAGAAATGAGGGAGAAAGAATAACTTTATTTAGGTTTTAATGGGATTTACAACAGGTGTATGATAGAGTTAATAGGGAGCTTTATGGCAGGTATTGATGATATATGGTGTTGGTGTGGTAGGCTTCTGGATGGAATCATAAGTATGTATGACGATAGTGAAGCGTGTGTAAGAATAAATGGTGTATGGTGATTGCTTTAGGAATTATGCGGAAGTGGACAGGGTTGTGGTTATGTCTCCTTGTTATTCAATATTTGTATATGGAATGGGGTTATGAAAGATTCGAGGTGGGGATGGAAGGAAAATGATGTTAGAAGTGTGGAGAGGAGAGGAGGTGGAGGGTGCATACTATTTATGCGGATGATTTGGTTATGTGTGGCGAGTCTGAAGAGGTTTGAGAGGATTGGGTGGAGAGATTTTGGCAGGGTAATGCTAAAAGGAGGGGTCTGAAAGTAACGTAGATAAGAGTAGGTTATGGATTGTGAGTGAGGACAGTCTCAGTGTGAAGTTATGTTAGAATTGTCTGAGTCAGCTGGAGAAGTGTCTGAGTTTAAATACTTTAAAAAGCGTAGTATGGATGAAAAGGAAGGGATGATGAAGAGTGTAGTAAAAGTTGTGAATGTAAGAAGGTGGCTGTGCAATTAAATTGGTTGGTCCCTCAAAAAAAAGGGACTAAGTTTGAGTGGGCTAGGGTCTGTCACAGTGAGGGTATGTTGTTACCATTGTAGTTATTCGTATGTTGTAGTGAGACTCTAGGATGTTGAATGACTATAGATCTAAGTTCAACTGTGTCAGATGGACAATCTTAATAGGGGCGTGTTAGGTGTGAAAGAAATTAATAAAGTGAGAGAATGAACGTATTAGAGGTTGTGGTGGTGTGAAGAAATCGGATAAACATGAGAGAATAAATAAGTATGTTGAGATGGTTTGGTCATGTGGAAGGATGAATGAAAGTCGTTGGTTAGCGATGTAAGTGGCGAGTGTGTTTTGGGACGACTGGGAGACCGAAGAGAATGGATTGAGTTCCGGCTCGAACTGAAATGTCTGAAGGAGCGAAATGTGAGTTGGCAGAGGCGAGAAAGGTGCGTGATAGGAGAGAATGGGGTGTTTTGTATGGGGGCATGGTTGTAGCTCCCCCTGGGCCAGGGGATGAACTTTACATTGACGATTACCATAGTGAGGGTCGTCGCGGTCTCATGATGCTCTAGGGTGATTTTCTGTCTGTGAGTGAGCTCTCATTTCTGACTGCGACGAGGGGGCGGTAAGGCTGGGCTTTTCTTCGAGTTTGGTCAATCTTCTTCTTCTGCTTTTTCTTTTCCGATGACTTGTAGCGCCATTACTCACTCCCAATCTTGGGCAAAAGGAAGCTGAAGAAGAAAGAAAGAATATAATATAATATATATATATATCTATATACTATAATATATATATATTTATATATATATATACTATATATATATAATTATTATATATTAATATTATATATCTATATATATATTATCTCTATCAGTATATCTATAATCTCTCTATCTCATCTTCTCATCATATTCTAATCTAATTAATCTTATTATTATACTCTTAGTATATATACTATATT
>JABUQX010067923.1:10000-27500 GCA_015478945.1 Trachelipus rathkii
GTATATGATAGAGTTATAGGGAAGCTTTATGGCAGGTTTAGTGATATATTGGTGTTGGTGGTAGGCTTTGAATGGAATCAAAATCAAAAGTATGTAGACGATAGTGAAGCGTGTGTAGAATAAATGGTGTCAATGGTTGAGTGGTTTAGGTTAATAGCGGAGTGAGACAGGTTGTGTTATGTCTCTTGGTTATTCATTTGTTATATGGATGGGGTTATGAAAGAATTCAGGTGGGGGTAGGAGGAAATGGTGTTAGAATTGATGGAGATGGATGAATGAGTGGAGTGCCTACATATTATATATGCGAGATAGATTTTGGTTTCTGTGTGGCGATTGAGAGAGTTTGAGAGGTATTGGTATGGAGATTTGGCAGGGTATGTAAAGGAGGGGTTTGAAGTAAAATTAGATAAGAGTAGGTTATGGTTGTGAGTGAGACAGGTCCTCAGTGTGAAGTTATGTAGTTGTGAGCAGCTGGAAAAGTGTCGAGCTTTAAGTATATTGGATATATGTTGGATGAGAGGGAACGGATGATGCAGAGTGTAGTTAGGAAGTTGTGATGGCAGGAAGGTGGCTGAATGCAATAAATCGTTGGTTGAATGTAAAGGGAGCTTAAGTCTTCCGGGGAGTGCGTTCGGGTTCTACATGAGGGGGTATGTTATGGTTACCTGTGTTTATTGTATAGTTTGTGAGACTATGGTCTGGATTAGAAGTATAGATCTAAAGTTCATGGTGTTCAGATGGACAATTCTTAGGGGCATGCTAGTTGTGAGAAGAAGATAAAATGAGGAATGAACGATTAGAGAGTTGTGTGGTGTGAAGATAGCAGTAATGAGAGAAAAAATGAAAGTACCTTGATATGGTTTGGTCATGTGGAAGAATGAATGATAGCAGTTGGTTAAGAGCGGATGTATAGTGTGCGGTGTGTTGGGAGACCGATTGGCTGGGAGACCGCAGAAAAGTGGATTGAGTCAGTGAACGAATGTGTGAAGGAGATGAGTTTAGCGAAGGCGAGAATAAAGGTGCATAATAGCAGTGAATGGGGGGTTTTGTAAGGGGCAGGTTGTGGCCACCTGGGCAAGGGATGACCCCTACATAGTGATAGTGAGGGTCCGTCGCGGTTCGTGAAGCTCTAGGGTGGATTTTCTGTACGTGCGATCGAGTCTACCCCCTAATAAATGTACAATTTGGCGGTAAGGCTGACATTCATTTTCGACTTTGTCATATTCTTCTCCTGCTTTTATTTCCGTGCATATATGCCACTACCCAGTCTTGGGAGAGAAAGGTAGATGAGAGAATAATATAATTATATATATTAATATATAATACTATATTATATTATATAATTATATATATAATTAATATATATATTATATATATATATATAATTATATTATATATCTATATCATATATATATATATATATATATATATATAATTAAGTAATAATATAATCGGATATATATTATATATATTTATTATATTATTATATTATATTTATATAATATATTATATTATCTATAAATATATATAATATATTTTATATATTATTAATATATATTTACTATATATATATTATTATATTATATTATATATAAATATATTCATATATATTATATATACTCTTTATATTATATTAATATATATATATATATAATATAATTATTCATCTTCATCTACCTTTTTTCCCCAAAACTATGAGAAATACATAGGGGAATTTTGTGGTTTCCCCGTCCAGCACTATATGTGATCTTTTGTCACACCCCGCGATTTTAAGTCTGCTTCTTCCCTTATTATTATTAAAGTTTATTATCTATATCTTTCATATTCTCCCACCAATATTATTCTATATTATGTGGGTAAGCATTTGGTCGTTTAGGATTACTAGCAAACGGAATTTTGCGCCCAACCGGACCCGACAGAGTAGCTGTGACGGTGCTTTTATGTTTCCAAGGCGCTCCGACCGCACCGCACGCGCACTGAACGCTACATTGTAAATGTAAGTCGCACACTGGAACTCTTGTGCGTGCCGCCTTTGTGGTATTTCAACCAGCCGTTTATCTATTTATCCCTAGATGCTCTGATGCTTCGATCGGTGAATTGTTTGAGTATCTATGATCACGTTTTATAAGAGGCATGGACAGGATGATATATATATATATAATATTTAATAAATAGTATATATATATATATATATTATATATATTATATATATATATATATATATATATATATATAATTATATAATATATACTATATATATATTAATATGTATAATATATATCTATATATATATAAAATAAGTATTATAATATAATATTTAATATAGTTTTTATATATATATATATAATATCTAATATATCTATATAGTAAATAATATATATAGTAATATATATATATATATATATATATAGATATAATAACTATATATTTATTCTATATTTCTTAAATGATCTTACTCACTGCCATTAACTCTATTCGACATATGCGAGATGACTCGACCTTCTTTTCAACTCATTTAATTCTGTCCATCTTTAATTTAGAATTGACTCTCCGTTTATCTTCAGGATTCCCTATTCTTGCTTGATTGGGATAAATTTCGGGTGGGGTGTTGAACTTGTGAATTCCATTTCTTTAAAACACTTCTACATCTCCTCCTCCTAGAACTTCTAACTTTCTATTTTTTGAGTTCTATCGTCTCTGTGCATATAAAAGATCCTTGGCTAACATACAAAAATTGTCATGAAACATCACTCAAAAGGTGCTATAGGCGGGCTCTAAGCTATAAGAGATAGAGTTATGTTTAGAACTGGAGACCCTTTTTTTCCTATTCAAGTTTCCTACCCAGTATAAAGGCCTCATACGCTTGTAATGGAGTATGCTGCTCATCTCTGGGGGCTAAGGTACACGCGGTTTTGATAGGGTCGTAGTCAAAAAAAGACTTTCAACGTTAACTGTCTTTCTAGTTCACTGAAACTTCTATCTTTGCTAGGCGATCGATGTTGTTCTTTATTCTTTCTATAGTAACGTGGAAAGTGCCTCAGATACTTTACCTCGGTGCAGATTTAATACGCTCTATTATTAAATATATAATATGTAGGAGTGGTTTTGAATAACGAACATGAAATTTATATAAGACTAGATAGTATCGTGCCTGTGTGGCCTCCTGATCTTTCTGCCACCTCTGTTCTGTGGAATTCTTTCCATCTTCCTGTGTTTCCTATCCAATTTAATCTCCTCATTTAAAGCCGCGTCTGTGTCATCTGCGTATTTGGTTAGTGAACTTTTGAGGTGTACAACACCCCCTCCATTATAGGGCTCTGCCTGAGTATGAATAAGAAAATTATATATATATATTATAATTATTATATATTATTATATATATATAATATATTATATATATATATATATTTATATATTATATTATATATATATATATAATATATATATATATATTAATAGGAGATGAATGAGGACATTCAAGGAATGAGCCTCTTCTGAGGAAGCGGAAAGGTTAGAATGAGGAATATAGGGCATGGAGTGCGTTAGAATAATGAAGGGATGGATGGCTTTGTAAATGATGAATGGAGTGAGGGTGTGGAAAGACACTTAGAAAATATGCACAATATTACATGTAATGATGGGTGTTGTGAATGTGTGCGGTTTTTGATGTGCAGAGGAATAGTATATTTGGGGATTGAGTTATTCGTAAGGAGGAGGTAATGGTAGGGTGAGAAGTTTGAAAGAATGGTAAGTTGCAGGTATGAAGATGCATTATAGTGATTGATCAGAGCGGCGAGATGGTGATTGATGATTATAGATTTGTGTAATAAAAGAGTTCATGGATGGGTATAGTTAGGATTGGGGAGAAGATAGTACCTTGGTATAAGGGTTAAGGGAGAAAGGACTGTAGAAATTATAAGGGAATAAGTTTTATTGAGTGTTGTTAGGGAAGATATAATGCTGGATTTTGGTCGAAAGAGTGCGTCACGAGTGATGAGGACTGATTTGTGATAATAGGTCGTTTAGGATGGTGTAGGATGTGTGGATCAAATTTTACATTGAAACAATGATGAGAATGAGGGAAGAGATAATTGTTTTAGTTTTATTGGATTTGCAAGGCGTATAGATAGAGTTTATGGGAAGCCGTTTGGCGGTGTTAGTGAGATATGGTGTGGTAGTAAGGCTTATGTAGGAATCAAAGTATGTATGACGAAGTGAAGCGTGTGTAAGATATGGTTAATGGTGATATGTTTTAAGGATTGATAGCGAGTAGACGGTTTGTGTTATGTTGTTGGTTATCCAATTTGTATAAGGATGGGGTTATGAAGATTTGAGGTAGGGATGGAGAATGGTGTAGAATGGTGGAGATGAGTGGAGGGTGGTGCCTACCTATTATATGGGATGATTTGGTTCTGTTAGGAGAATCTGAAGAGAGTTTTGAGAGATTGTAATAGAGAGATTTGTCAGGTTTGTGAGGAGGGTGAAGTAAAACGTGAATAAGATAAGGTTATGGTTTAGAGTGAGGAACTCCTGACGTGTAGTTTTGATAGATGGTGAGACTAGAAAAGATGTCTGAGTTAAATATTACTAGGTATGTGATGAGAAGGGAGACGTGAGAGTGTAGAGGAAAGTTTGTGAGGAGTGAGGTGGTGGTGCAATTAATGTTGGTGAATGCAAAGGGAGCTAAGTTGAGTGTGTAGGGTTCTTACCTGAGGGGTATTGTATGTGTTATTGATATGGTAGTTGAAAATGGTTGGAATGAAGATATAGATTAAGTTATGTGTTAGATGGACAATTTAGCGGTTGATCTAGGATGTGAGAGATTGATAAGAGAGGAAGAAGTATTAGAGAGTGGTGTCGTGTGAGAAAGGGGTCATGGAGATATAATGAAAGTAGTTGATATGGTTGGTCTGATAGAAAGATGAATGATCGTAGAGTTGGTTATATAGCGAATGTATAGGGTGATGTGTTGGGACGACAGGCTGGGAGCGCGAAGAGAAGGATTGAGTCGTGAAACAATGTTGAGAGTAATATGAGTTTTGGAAGAGGGAGATAAAGGATGATGATGGAGAGAATGGCGGGTTTGTACACTGGGCAGGGGATGACTTAACATGAGATTTACCATAGTAGGTCGCGCGGATCGCATGATGTATTAGGAGTGATTTTTGTCTGTGAGAGTTCCAATATAATAGGTATCGAGGGGGCGGTAAAGTGGGCTTTCTTTTCGACGTTGTCATGTTCTACACTGTTTTTTTCCCGTGTTGTCGCATTAAACCATCATTACCCAAAAGAGAAGAAAGAAATATATATATATAATAACTATATTTTATTAATTATATATATTATAGTGTAAACTATTATGTATATATATATAATTAATATATATTAATATATATATATTATTATATATATAAATATAGTTAATATAATTAATAATATTTATATATATATAATATTATTTAATATTATATTATATATTATATATTTTATATATATATTTTATATATATATTCTATATATAATATATTAGTATAAATATTACTATTATATATATATATAATATATATATAATATATAGTAATATTATAATATATATATAATATTCAATGGTTTCAACATTCAAACGGATTTATCACTTGTTGGATCACCGGCAAATACATAAAAATAATAAACCATTTAAATGTACTATTTGTTCATTCTCATCTCATCGTAAATTTAATCTGAAGGAACACATGTCGTCGGTTCATAGCACTGCTGACAAACCTTTCAAATGTAAGTATCTAAAATTTTAGAATTCTCTTTCTTTCATATTTTAATTAAATACTAATTTTATATTGTAATAGTCCAATATTTATATTCTATCCTTATGTATTTCTTCTTTATTAGATAATTTGTAATTCTCTCTTGCTTATTGCGTGTCTTACTATAAATAAGAAAATTCACTCCCCCCCCTCTATTATTCCCTAGTACTATGATTATTTTTAATTCTGGGATAAAGGACTAAGTCTTGAGTGCGCTAGGGTCTTACAAGAGATATTTGTTTCTTTAATCGTATAAATGTATTGAGAATATGATTAGAAAAGAGGTATAGATAAGTTACATTGTTCAGAATGGAATTAGGGGTGTTAGGTGTGAGAAGAATTGATGAAATGAGATGAACGTATAGGTTTGTGTGGTGTGACGAAGGGGTAAATGAAGAATGATGAAAGAACGTTGAGATGTTATGGTCATGTGGAAAGGATGGATGATTGTGTTGGTTAAACGAATTATAGTGTGATTGTAGGTTGGGTCGAAGAAAAGGTGATTGTCATAAGGATGCCTGAGAGAGAAATGTAAAGTTGGCAATCCGCGAGAAGAAAGGTGATTAAGGAGTGAAGGGCATTTTGTGAGGGGGTATGGTTGGCCCCTAGGAAGGATAAACAACATTGAGAGATGCATAGTGAATGCGTCGGTGTGAAGCTATAGGAGATTTTCATAGATGAGACATAGAGTTTTGATAAAGGTTAAAGGGGCGGTAAGGTGGGTTTCCTTTTGATTGCGTTCATACTTTCTAATCTATTTTCTGTTTCTGGTGCACGTTACGTCATCCCCAGTCTTGGGGGGAGAGAAGGTGGATGATAATATATATATATCTATATACTATATATAATAATATATTTTTATAATAATACTATATAATATATATTATTATATATAATACTTTATATTATATATTATATATATATTAAATATAAATATATATAATATAAACCATTCAGCCCGGAGGGTTTACCGCTGTAGTCGGACTCTAGAAGGTCTTGGAATGGGGCTAAGACATCGCTGGCTGGTCGGCCTTATATGGGATGCCGGAAAGTTTCCCATTAACAGCAAGCCATGCTGCAATGTAATCATTATGGTCTGAGTGCGACGAGCTGAGTTATAGAAATCGATCTATTCTCCTGTCCACCAGTCTGAACTGGGGCATACTTCGCTGCACTAGGGTGCTATACATAGAGCCTAGGAGCTATATTTATAATTATTATATATATATATAAATTATAATATATATTAAACTACCTTATATATAATATATAATCAATTATATTATTAATATATATTTTATGTATATTTATATATAGTGAATATATATATATATTATAGTATATATATAATTATATAATATATATATATATATTATTATAATATATAATTATATATATAACTTATATTATAATATTTTATATTTATTAATATAATATGTATATAATATATAGTATATAATCTATATATATATATATATATGAAGAGATGTTTTTAATATTTAAGGTTACGGTAGCTTATATTTTGATGACTTCATTGTGGTTGTTTTATGAAAGAAAATTTTTCAATATTTGGTTGCAACATAATGGTTCGAAGTTTCAGTTAGCCGTCAAGTGCGTATACTTCTATGACATTAGAATGATGATTTGGGTGGGTATAGGGAGATGGGAATTCATCAATATGTGGTTGATAAAGAAGAACTCCATTTGTCTGCGCAGATGTACGCATCCCTAATGCATTTCCAATTTCAATGGTATTAAAACTTTGGTATTTTTAAAGTGTGTATTTGATGATAAGAGTGAAAATAATATGCGATATTTAAAACTGATTTTAAGTAAAAAATATATGTTTTGATGCTATTTTAGAATTCATTTAGAAATCATGTTGAATGATAGAAAATGAGACAAGTATCTGCGTTTAAATATTTAGTCCTATATGTTGGGTGAAAGGAAAGTGATTAGACCCAGTGTATGTAGGTAGTTGGAGGGTAGAAAGTGGTGTGCGATTAAATTTTTTGTTGAGTGCAAGGAGTCTTAAGTTCTGAATGCGCTTGGGTTCTGCATTAGGGAATGTTATTGGTGTTAATGTATAGTAGTGAAACAACGACGTTTAATAAGAGGCATATATCTAAGGTGCAATCTGTTCAAATGGATACTCTTGGGGGCTTGTTATTTTTTTTTTTTTAGTTCGCTCGTACCTCACAAGCATTGCCATAGTATAGGAGGGAACTGTTCTAGGCTGTTACCTAGCATCTGGACGAGAGATCGAATCCTAGCCTCTAGCAATGTCACTTTGTCGCTCTTCCGAATGCGAAACAGTAGGTGTGAGAAGAATTGATAAAATGAGGATTTAATGTGGTAGGGAGCTGTGTCTTATAAAGAAAGACGGTAATGAGAGTGTATCAAGATGGTTTAGTCATATGGAAAAGATGGATGATACGGTTGGTTAAGCTGGTATATAGAGGCTAGTGATTCTGTAGAATGACTCAGTTCTCGGAGAACATAAGTGTAATATATCAGATTGGAAAGTGCCTGAAGGAAAGGAATGTGACTTTAGTACAAGTGAGAGGATTCGTGCATAATAGGAGTAAATGACGTGGTTTTGTGAGGTTCAGGGGATGAACCTGGACATTTGCGAGTTACCAAAGTTTGTTGCTGTCGTGGTGTTGTGAAGCTTCAGGGAGGATTTTGGCAGTAACGGCATCTCATTTTAGGGGTATGAGGGGAGATTGTGGAGGCTTTCTTCTTCGACTCAGGTCATGGTCTTCTACTTAGCTATTTTGTTTCCAGTGCATGTTAGCGCATCCCCACCCCCAGTTCTGGGAAACCAATGGGCAACTAATGATGATGATGTTGAATATTAAGGCGACTACACACGTGCGGGTTTCGCCGAACATTTTAAGATGAAATATTCTTTGATGTGTCATTTGTACCGATAAGCGATGGAAAATATTTCGTGTGTGACAATCCGCGCCCAAATAATGAACATTCGCCAAAAATGACCCATCCACACATTTGGGGTCTGTCTATTAATTTTAAAAAGTTCGGCGAATACCACATTTGTGTTGCCGCCTTTAGCTGTACGAGTATTTTGACGCTTAATTTTAAGTGTTCTATTAATTTTAAATAATTATTTTTACCTCTAGGTGAGGAATGTGGTAGTTCCTTTGTTCGGAAACGGCTTTTGACAATTCACAAGACCAAACACACAAATGAACGTCCTTTTATATGTGAGACTTGTGGATGGTCTGCAAAAACGAGAAATAGTCTTGTGGTTCATTCAAAAATACATTCAGGCAAGTTACTTCATTTTGACTTATTTATTATTACTCTTTGTATATCAATAATTTATTTTTATATATAAACGCACTTATACAAATATATTTATATTTATATTAATTTTTACTTTGAAAGTTATTTTTAATTTGAAGTATGTTTTAATTTGATTTAATAACAAAGAAATGAAATAGTAATATTGTTTGTAGCTTATAAGACATTTAAATAAACTTAGAATTGCTTATATCCCACAATTAAAAAGTTTTAAGAGGTTTCTATGTTTGTGAAATTTGCAAAACGGCTTAAAACTGACGGAGCTTGATCGGACTTAGATTTGTAGGCAACTGTTTAGTAACATTTGTTTAAAAGATATATACATTATACTAACTTTGTTTAAAAGATATATACATTATACTAAACTTTAGTATTTTCTTTATTACCCCATATAATTTTTGCCTATACCTTCTCTTTAGTTGGTTAATGGCCTCTGCGGACTGGGTTTTTTTTCTATTTCTTTAGCTGCAAAAACTGAAAGATGAGATGTTATCATTCTCATGTCCGCACATCTGAATTTTTTCTCTCGTCTTTAACATAGTTTTGAATTTGCGAAATTCGGTAAATATGAAGGATCAATTACTTTTAGCGAATTTTCGACGTGTGAAAAATAAATGAGTGTAGTGTAAGCCCAAAGGACGGTACAGAAATAAGCTTCTCAATGGGCCCATTTATTCACTGTTGATATACTTTGTGATTTAATCATTAGGAATTATTTAGGAGGGTCGTGGAATTTATCCTTGAATTGTCCGACTCCGATTCGGACTTCTCTCTATACTAAACTCTGACTTTAATTCAGACTTCGACTCACACTTCAACTTTGTTTTCATATCCTTGTTATTTACGTATATATATTAAAACGTAATGCATTTTCTATACTACATTAAGTTTACATGTGGGATCTTGTTCAACTTATAAAACCATTTGAAGTATTTTTTGTAGTGGCTAGTAAGAAAGTCCCTTATTCAATGAATATGTCCACATTTCAAATTTTTTGTTACCAAACCATCCATCCATCAGCCTCCCTTTGGCACCCCACAGACTGATGGTGGGGTGCGCAAATATTCACCAAAAATAGAAGTTAAGTAGAAGAATATGACCTACTTAGAAAAAGAAAGCTCTCCTCCCCTCCCCATACCATGCCCTTAAGTGCGAGCCCGTCTCAGCTAAGATCTACCCTAGAGCTTCACACACCGTTACCCTCCCCCATTGTGGCATCTCGTCAGTGCTGGGGTTCAACCTGGCCTTCTCACAAAAGCACTCCATTGACTCCTATTGTGCATCATTTCTCCCCCTTCTTTAGCTAAATTCACATTCCTTTAATTCAAACACACAATTACTGACTCAATCCACTTTTTCTTAGGTCTCCCAGCCGGTCGCTTCCCGAATCACTCACCACTATACAATCGCTTAGCCAATCGACTACTATCCATCCTTTCCAAATGTCCAAACTACCTTAATATACTTTCTTATTTAATCCTTTCGTCACACCACACAACTCCTTATTACGTTCATTCATCTCAAGTGACATATTAGATCATTCCTCTTATTCCACACCATGGTTTCAATACTATGCATTAACACCGGTAATAAAATACTTTCAAGTAAAACCCTAGGATACTCAGGACATAGGCTCTTTGCATTCACCAAAGATATGAAAAATATTTTTTAGTAATTTTATTTTGCTCCAACTCTGGCTCTACCCCAAAACTTATAAGTATTCTGCCGACTTCACCTAAATACTTCCGGTTTCACGAAAACCTTAGCGGTAGCCCATGCTTACCAGTCAGCATATTAGTCCAGACAGGAAAAAATTGGCAAAACTTTAATTAAAAAAGAATAAAAAATATTCTCAAATTTAAATTTATTCCATGTCTATTTTACTGATGATTCTTTGGGTAGAGATGAGATGACTGTGGTGTACTAGACAAGAATGGCCGATTATCGATTAATTGAACACAAAAAGCCTGGGCCTACTACTGATTACTTGGACACAAACTGCCGATTATCGATTAATCGGAAAATGGTTATTGAAAGAAACCTTCCACCAATGCCAAGATCTGATACAGCGCACTTTCGTAATAAAGTGCGTTTCCAAAGGCACCTTTCATTTCAATATTGTACAAAATTGTATGAATAGTGGCTTACATTAATTTCATTTTTCCTTTTATTAGAGAAAACTTTTAAATATTAATAAATATTTGAATACTAAGAAATTACTTTGAATTCCAGGTGACCTTTACACTTGTCAATACAGAGACTGTCCATACAGAACGGCGAAAAAATCTCATTTAAAGGAACATATGCAGTTTCATACAAAAAGTAGGCCCTTCACCTGCCAGAGTTGTGGTCTTCGGTTCATTTCCAATACTCATTTACGAAGGCATTTTCGTAAACATGAATCTCCAAATCAGTTTCAATGTTTTCATTGTGATTTTTGCACATCTAGACAAGATACTTTAAAGGTAAATGATGGCAATATTTTGTTTTTTAATACTAGTTTAACACCTCGTGGCGCAGGAGGTTGACTCGCCGACTCTCATACGAGAGGACGCTGGTTCAATCCTCCGCGTAGCAGTTGAAGTTTTATCTACCTGGGGGCGAGAATTAAAACTCGACTGCGAACACGTTGGTGGCGCTGGTTTGGGATAGCCGGCCTTAAAGTTCGATTTCCTGTAGTCCCCCCCGTGTTACCCTCTGAAAAGGGGATAAAGCACGTTAAAAGGTAGTTTATTTCTTTATATAGATTTCTTTTTTCTATTCTATTTTAAAACACCTAATGCTTTATTAAAATATACTTTATATTTCTATCCTTAATTTTTTTTATTGCCGATGTTTTGTTAAATTTTACGTGTATATAATTTTTTTTTTAATTAGTGAATAATTTACTCTTCAAAACTGTTGTAGTCTTTATGTTTTCTAAGTAAATATATTTTTTTTTATTATATTGATGTAAACTTTTGAAATATTTGTACTTTCTTACGTATATTAAAACTTTCAGATTCATATTAAGAGAAAGCATACGGCATCAAAACCGAAAGTGATATTAAGAACCGGTCAACTTAAAAAGAAGGATGCGTTGCTATCCAACAAAAAATCTGATATGCTTCTAATGAGTGACCAGGTATTAATTATTCTTTACTTTACCTTTTAGGTAATTATGTTTTTAGTTCTTAATGGTTTATAAGTTGATAATAGGTTTCTATTATGTATTTTTTCTTTATTTTTCTCTTTTTGTAATATATGAATTGTGAAGTCATGTCGTCATTACAATGTCAAAACAACGGATGTGCAGATTTGGGGGGGGAGGGGGGTTATAGCTTTCCGAACATATTTTTTGCCTTTCTGCATTGAAAACTTTGAGGGTCAACGCTGTTGCCAGTACACATTAGTGAAAACTGTAAACTTAACTTGCACATTCGTGGGTGGTTTTGAAATTGCACTGACTGCGATATCTTAATTCTTTAGTTGCAAAATCTAATTTTATTTTATTTTATTTTTCCTAGCGAGAAAATCCGAATTTAAATAGCAGTGGTCATCTATCTCCGAACCCTCCTTTTCCTGCATTACCGGAAACCTTTTCTCAGTACCAACCGCCTCCATCTTCACCTTCATGTGGTTTTGGGAATTCAGTTGACCCGGATGACCCAACTCTTTCAATCGTGTCTGAAATCGAGGACTCTGAAGGGTCATATTTGGGTTCGAACATTAGTCAAGCTTTGTCAGGTTTTTTGGAAGATACGTCGTGTATTAACGATCGATTTGTTATGAATTCCAGTGATGTCCTTTACTATAGTTAGCATTAAGATGACCAATGGCTTTATTTATTTATTTAATTTATATAATAAAATACACCTTTCTACAATTAGTTCCTTGTATAGTCATTATTTATTATCATCAGCGACTCTTCGTTCCCCAGAACTGGGTGAAGGGTGTGCAAACATGTCCCAGAAATTCGAGGCATGCATGAGCATTTCTAGGGGTAGCGGGACCCCAACCCAGTAATCACTGTTCTTTTAGTTGCCTCTTAAGGCACGCAGAAAGTATGTTGTGGTAATTATTTATTTATGATAATTTTCTCTCCAAAGATTTATTTTAAAATTTGACTGTGATAATTTTAATTTTTATATATTTATTCTAATAAATAATATTTTTCTTACTTCTTGTTTTAACTTTTTCCTTTAGAAACTCCTGTTAAAACTATTATTATTATTATTATTATTATTATTATTATTTTATTATTATTATTATTATTATTATTATTATTATTATTATTATTATTATTATTATTATTATTATTATTATTATTATTATTATTATTATTATTATTATTATTATTATTATTATTATTTGTTAGAGAGAGAGGAGAGAGCGAGAACAGGTTTTGAAGAAAAGAAAAAGATGGAATAGAAAAAAATTATGATAACCCTGTCAAGCAGAGGGGGGCAAATTCAATTTGCGCCTAACGCCCTTGAAGTAAAGCTCATTTGCATATTTATATGAAGCGGTGGTATTAATTAGGTTCCTTCTATACGAGCGTTTAAAACGCGGAGATAGAAGCACCTTGCTAACCCCAGTTGAATAATTTAGTGAGTTATATATTGTTCTGTTTGAATTGCTCGTATGGATAAAACAATGTATTATTCGTTGACCTGTCAACTGGCGTTAGAAGCCCGTTCGTTAAGCGTTCGTATAGAAAAAGAACTTAATCTTAAAAACTAATTATTTCTATCTTCTACCCTTAAACCTAAATGTTCTCTCTTATAAGTTTCTCTAAATAAAATGTCATTTACCATATGCAACATTTTAGGAGGAAAGTGTGGCTTAAATGCAATAACGATATAAAATCATTTAATAAAACTTTATAATCAAAGAAAAAATGTTAAACATTAGAATTAAAAAAAATTTAAATTCGAATCAGGTTTCCTTCAAGTGATCTACATAAAACAACTCTCTCTAGTTATTTTATGTAGATATCACTCAAGGAAAGATTTGATGATAGAGCTTTCAAATTGTGTGAGCTTTGATTTTCAGTATTTTAACTTAGATTGTGCTATATAAGTTTATGTCATGTATATACAAGATTTAAACGATTAAGTTCATTATTACAGTGAGTTCCAAATTATAGATTGTTAACTAGTTCATTGCCAGGTTTCTTTCTATGCTTGAAGCATATATCATGTGGTATTTTACTTTTAGTGTATTCAATTTGATGCTTTATTTGTGATGGTTAATGGCAGTATTTTGTCTTAATGGTTAAAGGGGCTTCTATAACTTTTATTTTTCTAATTTATTTTTGCGAAATTATTGTAATATGTTCCTTTAATATTGTCGAGAGAGCTGAATGAAGGATTAGAAACGCTTAGGAAGAAATGAAACACGCTTCTTCCTTCGGTATTTTAATATTGAATAGTAATGAAGAGAAATCCACAAAAGGAAATTTCACCTAAATCTGTATTTCCATAACTATACTTCGTATATCGTAGATCCCAAAAATAATTTGGCTTCATTTCAAATTGATACATTTGGTCTTCAAATAAAACTACCAATTTGTCGGGGCTGAGAACGAAATTAATAAATAAATAAAAGATTTTGCAAGTTTTTTTTTTTTTTTTTTTTTTTTTTTTTTTTTTTTTTTTTTAAGTTCAACTTTCACAGGCATAGCCCTATTCTAGAAGGGAAACTTCTCTAGGTAATTTCTACCTAGGATCCGGACTAGGGATCGAACCTGGGCCCTTGCCATGCGACTCTCGCTCTATCGATTGAGCCACAGTAGCGCAAGTAGTCTCTATGGGAAGGTTTGGAAACTCCTTTGTAATTTAATATTGCATCGTTCCAGTAATTCAATACATCAAGATTCGGCTTCAAATCGTCAATAGACAAGAGCCCTGATAGCCAATCAAGGTGTATGGCGAGGAAAATATAATTGATATTAAACTTACAACCTCTTATTAAAAGAGTATTGATTTTCTTCTATTTATATAAGGATTTCACAAGTAATAATACGCTGGTTAGTCGTCTTCACATCAGCGTCCTTTGGATTTTTCAAGACGTTACTCTTAAATGATTAAGAGAAAGAGTTTTTGAATTTTCAAATGAAACTTATGATCACCGTAAAGATCGAAGTTTTAAAGGTCAAAGATTGGGCATGGGGTTCAAGCCTTGCCTGCCCTGATAATGAACACCTTTAATGATCTTAACAACCTAAAGAAAAGTTGGAAAGAACATCATTCTATTTCCATCGGTTTTATTCATTTTATTTCTTATTTTTAGCCAAACTTAGAAAATTATTTTTTGAGGTGCTCAGTTCAGGAAAGCGATGGATTCGTGGAAAAGTTTTTTTCAAAGTTCTTTGCTTTCTGAATTTTTAAGAATTTCATTAAATTTACTATGAATGTTTAGGTACTTTGCAGTCTGATTATTTCACCCTGCATTACAACACCTATTTAATTATTTTATATATTGAAACTATGAAGTGGTTATGGATAGAAGGAAAAAATTATTACTAAAAATTTTAATTAAAGCTTTTTCCAGAATATTTTTTAAAAAACTAAATGAATTTACTAAAACTTCTTGTTAAGTAAAATAACATGCCTAGAACGCGTAGAGGGTAGGGGGATACTTTCTAAAAGTACAAACTTTACCTTAAATTCCTAGTGACACACAGTTAATAAAAGGTCTACAAACTCTGCCCTTAACTAAGTCTGGGTATTAATTTTAAGCGTCATGAAAAAAAAATGCAACTTTCCCACACACTCGCAATAAAAAATCAAAAACAAAATTTATTGAGATCCTTGTGCGTGGTGCGTTACTGGAAGATAATCTGGATTTATATTAGTGTGGTGTGTCTAATGCCCCATTTTGAACTTAGGCATTTTTTTATCGAAAAGTAAAAGATTGAATTACTATTACTAAGTTAACATTAGCAGGCTAACGACTTCGAGAAAATCTAGTTTTTCGATAAATGCTTTAAACTCGTTTACAATCAATCAAAGTGACGAAACTTCCCTTGGATTTGAATGGAAAATTTGTTAATGTTTTCGAAATATCCAAGATAAATTCTTTTTACGATATGGTTCTTTTATTATGTGGTTCTCTCCTTTGATATTTCATTTACTCTTAACCTTTCTATATAACTAATTATTTTATTACAAAGATTTACAAATCTTGCTAAACAATTGGCTTTAGAAAGTCCGAAATACTTTTAAAGTATCCATTGTAATTAAACCTACTACTGTTATTATCGCCTTAAAAGTATTTCAATTTTTTTTTTTTAACATTATATATATATATATATATTATATATATATATATTATATATATTATATTAATATATATAACTATATATTATATATATATATATATATATATATAATATTACTATATATATATATTATATATATAATATATAATATTATATATATATATATATTAATATATATATATATTATATATATATATATATTGCGAGCTTAGCAGCATATCCCTCATGGCTGTAGGGTGATGACACTTAATACAAATGCAATCAAAGAAGGGAGTTAGTTCCCTGCCCTTAGAGCCATGCGAAGAAATTCTTCATAAACATTTTATTGGCTAAAAAACCCCTTATTGCAGATAATATAATATTTAATATCTTATTTCCAAAGGGTGATGTTTCCTTCACAAAATTTAATAAAAATAATTCACAGGAATAATATTATATATATATATATATATATATATATATATATATATATATATATATATATAATATATATACCATCTATATATATATTGAGTATATATATATATATATAATATATATATAATAATATATATAATAATATTAATATATATATATATATATATATATATATTTATTATTTGAATAAGAATTCCTTCTTGTTCTACACATTATTGTTGTTGTTTTTTTTTTTTATTACCTGTATTTTATAATACTGGTTTACCCTTACTGTAAATTGCTATTCGGTTTAATATTAGTCTAAAATCCTAAGCAGTCTTCTAATGTCTAAACCTTGACTGAGAATTTGGTAAAAATTTTCCCTGGTCCAGAGCTTTTTTATTTTCACTTAGGAAAAGCTTCACAAGAGCTCTCTTTGCGAGTGGTTCACTTGATTTTAACTCGTAATGGTCTGAAGGGTAGTATTTTCAAGGTCTACTCACAAACACAAAACAAATTTTCACTAAACCCAAAAGTTTGAAACTAATATACATAAACCCAAAAGAGGGGGGAATTAATCCCCAAAGCTAAAAAAGAGGGGAACTAATATCCCCCAATCACAAGAGGTGACACTAATATCCCCTCAAACCCCAAAAAGAGAATTAATATCCTTCAAATAAAACCGAGAAACTAATATCCCCCAAATAAAAGA
>JABUQX010067924.1:0-10000 GCA_015478945.1 Trachelipus rathkii
AGAGAGATGATATATGAATATCCGATATTTTTTGGCTCGATTATCGATATTTTTTGGCCGATATTTTCTTAGGGATATAATCGATTTTCGATATTTTTCTTAATATCGAAAGCCGATATTCTTTACAAAAAATTTTTTTAAGGCCGGAAAAAATTAAAATCTTATCCTCTCCCGACAACCCTGCAAGTGATGAATCTTTTTTCCACCATATTTCGTGTCTTCGTTCGTCCCAATGTCGTGTATACATAAACCGAAAAATTGGGATTCTAGATTTTTTCGTCTTTCTCGGGAACCAAAAATTGGAGAGGGCGGGGAGGATGACATGGAACATCAATGTCCAAATTGTTTCTTTGATATTCACCTCTAATCTATTCAGTTATTCAGTGAATCAAGTGGATAATGCGACAAAACATAAAATTTTTGGAATGATAGTAAATGCTTTCCTGCTATGTTTATGTTAGCAATGAAATATTTTAGAATGCGACGTCAGTCTCGTCCGAACGAACAGTATCATTATTAATACAATGTTTGCTCAAATGAAGGGAATAGATTGACTTCCGAGCATATCAATCAGTTTTAGTCTTTTTTTAGATCTTAAATGATAGTATTGGACTTTGTCAATATATATATATATATATATATTATATAATTATTATCATATTATATATATTAATAATTATATATAATGTATATTATATATATATATATAATATATATTATACATATATAGGCAGAGCCCTCCCAAAGCAACACTGACATGTAATAAAAACCTATAACAGACTACCAGGAAAATAAATTAACGATTTCTATTAATCAGAGACATTTTTCCCTGAAATAAAAAAATAACGCTTTTGAAAATTTTAAAAATTGTTAAAAATTGTTGGAAAAATGTAATGAAATGACTCGTTTTTTTGAGAAGAAGAAGGAGCTCTAGCTCTCAGGGAGGCGTGCGTCAAGAGTTGCAAATGTGATTTTTTTTAACTAAAAATACCCAAGGGTAAACCACAAAGATGGGAGCGAGTTGGGTTTCCTCGGCCTACCCGGGACGAGGGAGGGACTCTTCGCTCCCCTTCTGTCCTCCGTCGGCTCGAACCCCCATAAAGGAAATAAAAAGAAAAATTAGCATTTCTCAGAGCATAATAAACAAACAATAGTTTAGGTAAATCTGCTCTTCAGTACTATGCAGAAAATGGAAAGATTATAAGAGCGTGTGCTGCCAGAACTAAGTTTATAACTAATTTTAAAGTTTATTTTATTTGAATAAATTAAGAAGAAATCTGATATAAAAATTTAATATTCATCGACTAAAATTCTTTGCTGAATAAAAAATGTTATTTATTTTCCTTTGATAGCTGTTATAACGTTTTCAGTTACATGCATGATTGACTTTAGGGAGCTGGCCATATTTTATATATAATATATTATATATATATATATACTATATATATAATATATATTATTTATATACTATATATATATATATAATATATATATATTTATATATTTATATGAATATATATATATATATATAATATTATAATTTTAAAGAGTAACTACTTGAGTTACATTGAATAAAAGGAAAAGAATTAAAGATTATGATCGTCTGACCTTCATTTTTCATGAAATGATGTATGTCAGCCTGTAGCTGATTCTGTTGCAGCGTTAAGAGACTCACCTGATCGTGATTCACGTGTAGCTATGTGGAGTGTGTTCAGTGTCAGTGTGGACGAAGATAATCATTGCAGAAATCTAATACCGGAACAGGACTCCTGTGAGTTGGTTGAAGTTAACATACCGAGTACGACTAGTCCTATCAATCTACTGCGATTACGATTGTTTCGCTTAAATATGTAATTAACTAAATTAACTATTTTATAATAGCTATTACTAAAAGTTAGTAATTTGGGGGTACATCACTACGGCTTTTCTTATGATAAGTCGTCTGGCATCAGTTCGAACCTTCTTAATATTATTCCAATTTTAATTACTAAATTTAATGATTTCTAAGAATCCAGACTTCGGAGTCATCCAAGTATTCATTGTCTACTATCAATTTATATTAATTTCGTCTGTTCAAATATTTATTTGTACTTAAATAAGAAATCATTTTGAAGAATTTCCTAGCTTCATTAATATTAATAGATATAGATTTTTCATTTTTAATGAAAAAAAAGTTATTTTTATGAATTATTGTTTATATTTTACATTAGTGAACAACGCGATTTCTTATTTAGTTTACATTCACTGACTCAACAAAGAAAGTAAAACACCACCCACCGCCCCAGTTCCTCAAGATCGCTCATCAAAACTAGCTTTCTAAGCAGCAACTTAAGTCTTCAACATTTCTGGGAGTAATGGACAACTTGAAAGTTCTGAAGCCCAAGAGGTGAATGATACGCTTTTTCCATTATCCTACATTTTTCTTCTGCTACATACCCTCTTGCTTCATATTATAAAAATTAAGTGAGCGAGTATATATATTATATATATTATCAAAAATAATTTATAGTATATTTACTATATATACTATATATAATAAATATAATATTTATATAATCACATATATAATTTCATATCTATATAACTATATACTATATAATTATATATAATATATTAATATATACTACTATATACCCATAATATATATAATATAATCTATCACCCATAATTATATAATAATATAAATTTATATATATGATACTGAATAACTATAATATAATATAATAATATATATAATATTATATATATTATGGACAAAGTTACTGATAACGGTCACACGGACGGGGAGATGATAAATTTATTTTTTATCTACATATATAAAATATAGTATATATTATATTTATACTATATATATATATAATATATAATACATATATAAATAATATATATATTATATATAATAGCTAAATATATAAAAATAATATAATATTATAGTTATCGGTTAGTATTCAAACTTATATTCTGTGGAAATACCTAACAATGCTATTGTTTAGAAATGCAAAATAGAATCTGTAACATCAAGTTTCTGCCTTTGTAAAATAAAAAACATCGTACATTCCTAAAATTTGCTATCTTTTTTTATTATTACTTTAAATGTTAGTTCTTCAACGTGAAATTTGCCAATGATTCCAAAAAATTGTTATTCATTATTCAGTGGTGGACTATCGTGTTTTTAACTATGTGCGACTCGACTCAAATATGCTGCGAGGAATATATATAATATATATATATATACATATATATATATATTATATATACTAACTAAATATATAAATATATATAATAGGAATAGATTCTTAAACTTAAAATAGTTATAGATTGAGATGTAATCGATACATAGAGAATAATAATAATAAAAATATTAAATAATGATTTATATAATCAAATTATATCGGCTTTCGATATTAAGAAAAAACATCGAAATATCGATATATCGATATCGAAGTAATATTTAATACTGAGCGATAATAAATCGAGGGATAATGAATAATTTCTATAAAAATATCAAGAAAAAATAAATTAATCGATTTTTAAAATCGAATATTTTTATAGATATCAAGGGCAATCAATAGTGTGAGGTACACCGATTAAGAAAATATCTAGAGATGGAGGGAGAGAGAGAGAAGAGAGAGACAAGAAGAGAATGAGAGAGAGAGAGAGGAGAGAGAGAGAAGAGAGAGAGAGAGACGAAGAAGAGAGAAGAGAGACGAAATGCAGAAGAGAGCAGCTGAGCGAAGAGAGAAGAATGAGAAAATAAATTAGTGCTAAAATCTTTTACCTAAACTGGAAACAAACTATCTCCAGAGGAGCGAAACTGAATTAGAGGAAAACTCACTATTAACGGATTATCTCTTAGGAAAAAATCAGAAGAAAATACTAAATGCCAATGAATCTGTGCTTTTGTTGGGTAAATATTGAATGAACTTCAATTAGTTTCATCCTACTAATAAACTCGTATCCAAAAGTGTCTTTTCTATTACTGTTCATGAAAAAGTCTTATACGAAAATGTTGATGTTTCGAACTCATTATTGCCGCTGTGAATAAGTGTAAAAGTAAATTTTGAGAGACTGATAAAGGTCCTGTAGGTACTCAGACTAGTTCTAACCTTTTAAATTTTTGAAAATTACTTCTTGTGTAGGAACGAATTAAATTAACAATTTATCGATACAAGTAAAGGAAGAAAGGGTGAGCCAAGATGTTCACAGAATTCAATGTTATTCAACAAAGAATTATTTACACTCTCAAGATATATAGAGTGCTGCTTAGATTATCTCAACACCATCTTGCAATTCGTTAGTAATTTATAAGATACATTAAGCACATTAATGAATGTCTGCAGAATCTCCGCTCACCACAAAATAGGATGGACAAAAGGATTTAAGGAATTTATGGAGGAAAAAGGATGGGAAGTGGAAAAAATATAGGATTAAGTTCTATTGGATAATACTCACATTCAACATTGTTAAACTTAAACAAATAACGCAAACAATAAATTTTTTTGAAATGAGGGAATAATTCTTGTTTTTAATCCACTAATTGTTGCAAAAGCAATAAAAGTAAGAAATAATAAAACTATCATATATCACTAATATAAATTACTTATATAACTACTATATACTATATATACCTAATATATATATATATATATAATATCCTATATATATAATATTATATATATAAAATAAAATATATATATAATATATATATAAATAAATTATAATATAATATATATATATATAATATAAATATATATATAATATAGAATACTGTAGGTAGTGAGGGACGATTCATAGATTTAACAGGATTTAAGATAATTATATATATATATATTAGTATATATATATATATATTTATTATATTTAATATATATTATAATATATATATATTTATATATATATCAATATATAATATATATATATTATTATATATATATAATTATATATATATATATACGGGTAAGCCCTTGCTAGATTGGTGCTTAATTTTATGAAGCTAAGCACCCTATATAAGAGGTTAGTAATTTAGAAATCCTCATTTGAAATGATGTTTTTATTCAACATAAGTACAGATATTCAATGAAAGTAATAAAGTCCTTTCTGTTGAGATACCTCATCTCTTCGTAGGCAATTGGTAAGTACACAAGCGCTTTTCCAGGCGGTTTTTCCAACAAATTGCCTCTGACTCTTACGTTAGGGCTGCGAAAATTTGTGAATCGAAATTAAAGTCGCAGCTTTCTGAAGTTTATCGCTCTTGCCGCGGCGGGAGGATTTTCTGCGAGAGAGTATTTGAGTTGAGAATTTTCTTCCGCGATTCTATCTTTAATAACTTTTGATCTTGATCTGTATCTGACCTGACTGAAGAGTATCTCAAACGGACAAGTTTACTATATTGATCTTCATTTCGACTTTATGCTAATATTTTGCTCAGACATTTGGCAAATTCTTATGATAGCTACGGAACTTTGCTAAGCTTATTTTTTTACAAAGTCATAATGGAGTGCTACATTACTTCCGGCGCTAAACACGGAGTGAGAAGTATGTTATACATATTATACCAAAAATATATACTAAATTAAAGTACTTTTCAAATGCAAAGCATGTGGCGGTAAGTGTAGCGCCGCAGAACATAAGCAGACATACAAACAATTTGAAGGCAAAAATAGTTTATTAAAATATCGAGCATATTTGGTTACACTGCGACAGAGTCTAAACATATATATAACACATCTATTGAATAACATACAAATACCGATATATGTTATATACAGAAAATATAATAGGTCGCATGTTAAACACAAGCAATATTATGAGTTATATCCGTATGATATACATACAAACTACAACATTATAAATGCATAAAAATACAAAATGTCATACATATTATTGAAATGAAACATATGATTATTCACGCGAAGTTAAATAGGGCCACATTGATCGAACCAGTTAAATCCAAGGAAAGGTCCCATATATAGACTTTCTAAATGTAATGTATCCATGATTTAACCAATGCGCACGTAGTTTTAAAAGTTGTAGTTACCAGAGAAACATTGCTTGACATAATGTAGAGACGAAGTTGCTTAAAATTTAAGTCCTTTTATGAAAAATTTTCCATACATAAAAGGGAGAGGTCACATAACCATTTAGAAAATTCGAGAAAAGGATCAAAGTTCGTAGTGGAATCCCAAAATGAATTTCTTCTGCCCATAATCAACATTAAAATGATGAAAGGAAAATCCCAATACCAATAAGGAAGTGTCAATATGTAGAGGGCAAGTTGCTTTGAATTTTCATTTAGGTCCTTAATTATGTGAAAATTTCTTCATCACATAAATGAGGATGAGGATCACGAATACCATTTAGAGAATTCGAAAAAGGAATCAGTTCGTAGTGGAATTCAAAATGAGCTATCTGCCCATAATCAAACGTCTGAATGATGAGAATAGAATACTGCGAAAAAGGAAGTTTTTGCTATGCTCTAAGCGGATGAATCCTCTGACATGTGATAGTCTGTGAAAAGATAAGGACCATAATAAAATAAAAATTGAAAATTGAGTTAGTATCGATAATATTTCGTTTGACTTGAGTCATTTTTCTTAAGAGTCTTCTGAACGGGATTATTGAGTATTCATTTTAGTTTATTTCTTTTTCTCATTTTTGTTTGATTATTATCTTTAGTAATCAGCAAGGCATTGAATTGAGATTCTGGGTGTTCTAAACTCCGGTTACCAATTATATATTAGGGTAAGACTTTGCTAAATCTTGAGTGGCTTTATTTTTAGAGCAAGCACCCTAATATAACGAGGAGTGGATAAGATATATCAGAATCCTATTTCGAAATTGAGGGTATTTATTAACATAAAGTAGATATATTCAATAAAAGTAAGTAATAAAGTCCTTTCTGTGATGCAGTAATTTCCTCTTCTTAGCTAATTGGTTAGTTATGTTGAGGCGTCATACGCGAGCCCTAAGATAATCGAAGACAGATAGGCACGTATAGCTCAGAGTCCTAGATTTGTGCGTCAGACGAGAATATTGCTGCAAGATTCTTTAGTGTATAAAATAATCAGATCGCGTCTCAGCCTTTTTCCTTGAATTTTATCTCTCTTGCCGGGAAGATTTCTTCTGGAGAGAGTATCTTGTGTGAGATTATCTTCTTCGTTCTTAATAATTTGATCTGACACTGTATCTGACTGAAGACTGAAGAGTATCTCAAACGGACAAGTTTATATATTGTTTCTTTCGACTTATGCTAAAATTTAGCTCGCGCAAATCTTAGCATAAGTACGAAAATAAATTAATTTTTTTACAATAGTACATCATGGAGTGCTAACATATATATCTATTATATTATATAATATTATTATTATATATACATATAGATATATATATTCAATAATTTTATATTTATATATTATTATATTATCTATATTTTAATTATATATATATATTTAGTTAGTATATATATATATATATATATATATATACAATATATATAGATATTATGAATATATATATATATATAATATATATTCTTATTTACACACCTTTTCCATCCTCCTCACTCACCTCTTAAATTCTTTCAGTTCGCTCCTACCTTCAGCCCATTTCTTTATTACTCCAACGCCCGCTTATCGTTCCGCACCGTCCAGTTTTTTTCCGCCCGCGAATCTCTTGTGTTGTCTCGTCTTGTCTCGCCGTGATTAGATTTCTTCTTTCTTACCCCCCACATCTCTGAATCTTCTGGTTTAGCTGAGATTCAAGTTTTTATTTTTGTTGGTGGGTATTTTCTTTCACCAGTCCGCGCCTCCATTCCGCCCGTCCTCCCACCCTTCCACTCGCAATCCGCATTCCCTTAATAATTCATATACACCTATTGCTGTTTATCTGGTTTAATATATAAATATTCTTTATATAAGAAAATATATTTATCCTTTAAAAATAAATTTTATATATATATTATATATATATATAATATAATATTTATTATATATATATATATAACTAAGAAGGAAAAAATATAGCTAAAATCTATGGGGAATGAATAAATAAATTCATTAGTAAAAAAAAGGAACAATCTTTGTCTTTGCTTTGGAAACATTAATTTCCTAAATGTTTCTCAGAAGACACAAAGATTATTACTATTACTACCGAGTGCATCATTAGTGTCTAAGAATCCTGAATCTTCAATGGTCTAATAAGGTCGTGGTTAAGTCATTACTCGTTGATCCAGTAGAGCAATGTACATTGTTGATAAACTGTAGACTGTCAACTTTAGATGAAAATAAAATATAGAGAGTCAGAGGAGATTCAGCTTCCCATTTGATATGAAAAATCTCATCATGATACACAAATTCCTTTTCAAGTGGAGGTACTTGTCTTGCAGGTGCTTCGCCACAGATGACAATCAAAGAAGTTGCCAATATCAAGGACCAGACGCATTTTGTTTATGTCTTGTGGTGAATTTATGAAGACCCGAGCAAAACGTCCCCTGTTGAATATCTATTAGTGTTGAACGGACTGCAGGGCGTATAAGGCCTGCCAAATGGGACAAAGACAACAATGGGCACCACATTCACAGCGAACTTTGCAAACGGACAATTAGAAGGGGGAATATATATATCATATATATATATATATATAATATATATATATACTTATATATTATATATATATATATATATTATATATTATAAATATAAATATATTATATTAATATATAAAATTAATAACTATATATATTTATATGATTTATATTATATATTATATACTATATATATATATAATATAATATATTAATATATATATATATATTATATCTATTTTATTTATATATATATATAGTTTTGTTTGTTCTGAATTTGATTGATAGCTTTAAATCTGATTAATATATATATATTATATATTATACTATATAATATATATATATATATATATATATATATATTATATATATATATATATTTATATATATATATATATATATATATATATATATTATATTATTTATATATATTATATAATATATATTATATATTATATAATATTAATTATTTATTATAATTATATAATATATATATATATATATATAATATAATTATATATATATTATATATTATATTATATATTATAATTATATATATTTATATATGTTTTTGCTTTTTGCTTGCTTCTGAATTTGATTGATAAGCTTTGGAAATCTTTAAATTGATAAGTTGAATTTATGGTAGATATATATTTTTTATAATAACAATGAGTGAAGATATTTAAATTTGTATTTTTTTTTCTTCGAGGTTGGTATGGGAGATAATAGAGCCATGAAATTAGCAATCCCACGGAAGTTTAAAGGAGAGCTATCTGACCACTCCAGCATTGCTTTGAAGACAATGAGAACAAATTCAACAGCTGGTTAATATAAAAACTTAAATAAAAAATATCCGGCCAAAGAAGATTTATTATACTTTATATATTATTTTCAGAGTAGAGAGGGTCACTAATTGAAGAAGATCTAAATGATAAAGAATTTTTATAAGTTATATAAGTTAGTCCTTATTTGGTCAATCGGAGATTTAATAATTTACTATGAGAGAAATGTTTGTTTAAATTAAATATTAATATTTTTTTTTTAAAAACTACTTAATTTAATAAATTAAATATTTATATTTAATTTAAACATACATTTCTCTTATCGATTATATATATTATATATATATATATTATATATATATTATAAATACTACTATATATAATATTATATATAATATATATAATATATATATAATATATTATAATATTATGTTTGTATATATAATTATATATATATATATATATATATTATATATATATATACTATATATATATATATATTATATATATATATATATATATATATATATATATATATATATATATATAATATGAGAGGAATTTGTGTTTAAATTGGAATAAAATATTTTTTATTTTCAAAAATATTTTTTTGAAAATCAAACACATATTTAATTTC
>JABUQX010067925.1:0-27446 GCA_015478945.1 Trachelipus rathkii
GAGAGAGAATATATATATATATTATATATATAATATAATAATATAAGTAATATATGACTATATTATCTTAACACTGATTCACAACGACATCCCTTACCACAACACAACCCCAAACACTTCACTCTATTACCCCGACCAAATTAATAAAATCCCAATCCTGTTCCATCGTCCTGAACAGGACCACTTATTAACATCTTTTGGTAGAAGGCGAGAAGAAAGGTGTATAACAGGAGTGAATGGCGGGGTTTTGTATGGGGGCATGGTTTGTGGCCCAACTGGGCTACAAGGATGACAATTAAATTGACGGCTTTACCAGAGTGAGGTTCGTCGCCGGTCCCGTGAAGCTTAGGGTGACGATTTTTCTGTCTGTGTACGAGGTTTCACTAATTGTAATGGTACAAGAGGGGTTGCGGTAAGGCTTGGCTGTTCTTTTAATTTTGTCATATTGTTTTCATACTGCTTTCTCTGTTTACCGATGCATGACACGCACTTACTCCCAGTCTTGGGGAAAAAGAGGTAAATAAAGAAGAAAGAAGAATATATATAATATATTATATAATATTATATTATATATTTATATATATATATATATCATAATCTTGACTGAAATATGACTAAGTCGGAGTTCACGATATGTTTGTATATGATAGTTCAATAGATATATATACTATGGTTATAGTAATAGCTGATATATATACTTATTAGTGTCTTAGCTGCACTTCTTACGAGACTGTTATTAATTCGTTCTCGCGATCAAATATCTGTGAGGTCCCTATTTAGGTATATTTCCAATGTACACACATGAATGGTTGGTCGTCTCATAACTGATTTTAGTGGGGAGGAGGGCGAATCATTGTTATGTTCATTCTCAAGACGATCTGCATGCAGACCTAATTAAGAACGCGACATACATTACCGGATCGTGCCCAACCAATTCTTGACACAACTTGAGCACTGTTTCACCACTAGTCTTCTCTCTATAAATACCACCACTTCGCTCCTATTGGTAAATCTGAACGACAACCTTATATCTCTTATTTTAAAGAACTGAAATCAACAGCTCCATCCTGGGTTGGTAAAAACCTTTTTTTCAAATATGTTTTTTATATATTCAGGAAAAAACATGTTTTTTTTCATGTTTTTTTTGTTTTTTTTCAAATTAAATAGATTTTTAAAAATATAAAGAGGCTAATATGATATTTCACTTCTGAGTATTTTCATTTTTCAAATAGGAGGATACCTGAAATTAAACAAATATTCCATTTTGATTTATAAAATAGAAGAACTACCTTTCTTATATTTTATCAATTGTTTTTCGTTACAATTTATACGTAGGTTGTAGCCTGCAGACTAATGTTTGAAGGCTTCTACTTACTAATTTTACTATGTATTTAAATTTTTTTTTTAATCATATTTAATAATTTAACTTTTAACATTAATGTTATTATTTATATAGAATGGGTCTGAATGACAAAACTCAAAAGTGCTTAAGGCATGCAAATGAAATAATAAAATATTGAAATTAAAATTAATAACCCGATTTGTAAATGAGGAGGATGAGTTTGAATGACTAAATTCAGATATTTGGCTTTGGAATATCAACTTTTGATTCACTAATCAATAGTCCTCACTCCCCAGTCACTACTGTCAAGCTCATTATCACTGGGCTCATCAGCGTGATCAGCCACATTTAATTTTGATATGACTGATAAGTGCTGATATCTCAGAGCATATGATAGTATTGGTGTGTAGAATGACAGTGGTGAGGAAGCAGGGGCAGTAAAGGATCTCTTAGGCTTGCTGCCTTAGCATAATCATCTCTCTCGGTTGGAATTTTCTGAATTTCCTAGTTCTAGATTTTTATGAGCAATAATACTAGTTTTGCAACGTCTAAACAACAAAAGTTACATTTCATGCGCGAGGGCTTTCTACTTACCTTTTATTTCCTTAAAAAGTAGTCACACGACTTTTTGCACGTGGCATTTCTAAATTCTGATTAAATATTTATGATAAAAATGTTACTGAAAGCTGAAACAAGAGTAAGAAAACATTAATGAAGCCACAAACAAATACAATGAATATCAATTCAAGAAATAAAATAAACCATATGGAAATTGCATAAAATTTTTGAACACAAACTCAGGGGCCTCCCACCCTGTAGGAAATTGGAACCAAAAAATGTCAAATTAGATCATATTTCCTAAAACTTATAATAAAATTGTTCAAACATGTAAATTTCCACACTTAATTGAAAAAAAACGAAAAAAACAAATTTTACTTTTTTCAGGCTGTATTTTTTTCATGAAAAAAAAACGAGCTTGTTTTTTTTCTTTTCCCACCCTAAATCCTGCCTAACCCAGAACCATTATACATACATTTTCTGGCACTCTTTGATCGGGCGTTTCGCTTCTACCTAACTTAATTGGAATGACTATTTGTCTCTGGTGACGCCTTCGACTTCTGCCGATAAGGTGGGAGGCTGTATCGTTGATGGGAATGGAGCAGGTTTCATTCCTTCTTCGATAATCTTCCTCCTCATAATCATCGGTTCGATCGTGCTGTTCTTTGCATCTCAGCTAGAAGACAGTGGCGTATCGGGAGTGGAGAAATTCTCGTTCTCCTATTACTCCTCGCTAATTTTTCATTCAGCTAGAAATCATTGCAGGGATCTCTTCGACGAGCAAAAGCGGGCTTTCATCAAAGAGTGCGCTAACCTCCTTGTTCTCCTACTGAAAAATCTTTCTGGTCTCTTGCCAAAAAATCTCTAACAACTTCTGTAAATGTTCTTTCCTCCTCTTATTCGGATCTGATGGTACTGTTGCTAATTCTCAACTGAATTTGGCCAATCTCTTCGGCCTCCTACTTTTCCTCTAACTCAACCTGGACGATTCTGGATTCCTCATCCTCCTCCTTCTCCTCTCAGGTGTCCTATGCCTTTGCCTGTGATTAATTTGATCGGGTGCATGGGCTTCCTGAAATCTACGAACGTTAGGGAAGGCGGGTGGCCCGGATGGCATTCTCCCCGAGTTTTGAGGGATGTCGTGCTTACCCGTTGACCCCACCCCTCGTTCACTATATTCTCTATGTCTCAATACTACACTTTCCCACCCTGGTTGGAAGCACGCACATGTCCAACATATTTCGAAAAAAGGAAGCCTCTGATCCTTCAAATATCGCCCTATAGCTCTTACTTGTATTCTCATCTAAGATCTTTGAAACTCTTCTCAACTCTCATTGTCTTAGATCATCTGGAATCTTCATTCAATTCTTTCCTGTCGCCAGTACGCGGCTTTCCGGCGCCGAGGTCCTACTGGGCGATATACTTTCCTATCTTACTGATTTATGGTTTTCCCCCTTAGGATACGGGGAACTTGCGTGGTGGCGCTTGACTATCCAAAGCATTTCGAAGACCGGGTATGGCACGCGTCACTGGCCTCTCCAAGCTCTCCTCCTTATGGTTTCCTCTTCTCTTGCTTACTTATGTCTAGCTTTCTTAAAAATCGCTCAATATCGGCTTGTTGTTGATGGGGCGACTTCTTCTTTTTCTGTCACTAGTGGTGTTCCTCAAGTTCTGTCTTATTTCCTACTCTAACTTCTACTTTTCATTAATGATCTTCCTGCACATTGCCCATCTAACTCTATTCACTCATTGCCGATGACTCGACCCTTCATTCTTCAACATCATTTCAATTCTGCTCCTTCTTTTACTTCTAGAATTGCCGTCTCGTCCTGATCGATCTTAATATTACAAATTGGATATTATTCTGATTTTCATTTGTTCACAAAACCTCAACGAGTTTCAAATCGATATAAAATACAAAATAATAATATAATATAATATAAATAATAATATAATAATAATTAATAATAAAATAATATTAAATAATAATAAATAATAATATTCTGTAATTAATATTTCTAACTTGAGTAAAAAAAAATAAAAGAATCAACTTACACTCTAACATATTTAGAACTGACTTTCCGCAAATCGATGGTTCTCGACTTTTATGATTTTTCCAATGTCAAATCCTTTCATTAACACCAAATTTTTTAAACATTGATTCCTCCATTTCTGACTTTATTGATGAATTTTGGTCTAATTCTCATTTTGAATGATACCTGGTAGAGCCAAGTTTGTTTTATTTTTATTAAAAAATAAATTAAAATAAAAAGATTTAATGGAATGGTAACTTTAACAAATAAAGACTTCAGAACATTAAAAGAAGGAAAACAATTATAAGCCTTAATTAAAAAAATATAATCTTTAAAAAGTTGAGATTACGCATGTTAAATATCACTCATAACAAGGATATGTATTTTTAGGCGAGTACGTAATTTAATATTTTATTCTCAATATGGTTTTCTATTGATATAATGATGAGAAACCAAAAGAGAAGTCAAAACGAGTATTTCTTTAACTAGCTCACATTTACAAGGTGTATACCAAGTAGAGATTGTTTGGATTAGTAGAGTACTGTATAGGTATCTTTTAATATATTATATAATATTTCTCTTTTTAGGGATTTGTATTAGAGTGCCCATGGCCTAAGATCATTTTAGGACATTATTTCATTTAAGTAATTAAGTTTATTATAAAAAGCTAATTATAAAGTTAAAGTTTATCTATGACAATAAAAATCGTAACACCAAGTTAAGAACAACTGCCCAGAAAGTGAATGTGCCTGAGTGGATAATAGTCCATTTGAAATATAAATGTGTTATTTATGGCCATATTTAAGAGTGATTGTTTCGTAAAATAGACTTCCTTTTTGACGACTTTCCCACCAAACAAGGAAATACTTTACATTATTAAACTCTAATTCTCATATTTGGGATAATTAGGCTAAATTGTCATACTTAGATAATAACACTATGTAACAAAAAAAAACAAACAAAAAAAAAGTCTTTGCTTTGAAAGCATTATTTCCTAATTGCTTGTATAGAAAGCACAGAAAAATTATAATAACATTCCCTTGCTTAGTTACTAGACTTGTGTTTTTCAAACTATTTGCATTTCAGAGAAAATAAAATTTTTTAAATACAAACAACATTTTTATTTCTGAACGTTTTCTGGCAATTAAATGAAGAAATAAAACAGGATGTAGCTCAGTTCAATTTTTAGTTGAATAGTCTAATCTTTAGTCTTCTAGTTGCTGTTCAAGTGGACATACGTTGTCTTTGTGCATTCAGCACAGATGGCATCAAGAGGTTGCAAATATCAGGCAGACACATTTTGTTAAGTCTGCAGTGAATTTATGAAGACAAGCAAAAAAGTACCTGTGAATACATAGCAAAATTGTGCAAGGCCTAAAGGCATATTTTTGGCATGCCTGTTGGGGAACAAGACAAGCAATGGGCACCTCGTTTACTGCAAACTTTGCAAAAGACTACTAGAGGTATATATATATATTATATTATATATATATTATTATATATATTATATATCTAATATAATATATATTATTCATATATATATTATATACTATATTATAAATATACTATGTTATATATATATATATATATTATATATAATATTATATATTAATATATTATTAGTGATGCAGGTAACATCCGCTTCCGCACATTATTAAAGATCGCGCGCTTTTGCCCTGCAGATGTTTGCGCGGATATTTGTTGAGATATGATAAAGAATTTTATAATAAAAATACTGAAGATGAATCTGAACGCAAATTTTGAATGAGGACAATGTGACTCGACTCAACTTGTAATGACGACTCCTGATCTCACAGCATGAAGTTCATAATAATTTGAGTAACAGAGTCACATGAGGATTAGGGATGCAAAAATCAGCGCCTTTACAGCTTACTGTCTACCAATGTAATACATTAATTTAAAAGCTAAGGAAGCATTTGACGCCATCTTGAAAATGAAATGTGACGGTTTAAAAAGAATGAAAGATGTAATAAAACTAGAGCTAAAAAAAGTGAAATCTACAGAACCAACACCTTCTACAAGTTAAATCATAACATATTCACTGGAAGAATTTCACAGTCCAGTAGTAGTAATGAAGAAACACATGCATTACCAAAGATGAAGTGCAAATGATTGAAAACTGTCCCAAGAAAAACGACTAGATAAAATGATGATCTTATCAGTTGGTGGAAAGTTAAGCAAAATATTTACCTCACGTTTAAGTAAACTTGCAAGGAAATCTTCGTTCTCCAAGTGAGAGAGTATTTAGTATTGCTGGGCTAATATATGATAAATGATATATGATATTTGTTCAGAAAAGCAAGAATATTAATCTGGGAAAGCAACCTTCCTATATTTGAATTTCATACTAGTGCATGCAAAAAGTAATAATCCATTGTAAATTCTTTCATTAAGGTCGGAGGTTGGCGAAAGAAGGGTTGGTGGAGTGCATTTGAGTTGGGTCCCTGTCCGCACCTGGTAACAATTATATTAATAGATTGTTGCTAAAACTCGAAATATGTTTAGGTTATATATATATATATATTTATATATTAATTATATATATATATCTATATATATATATTATATATTATATATATATTTATTATATATAATATATATATTATATATATATATATATAAATCGCATACGTATATTTAAATTCAAAATATATATATATATTATAATATATATAGTATATATATATATATATATAATATATATATATATATATATATATATATATATATTAATATATATATATATAATATATATTATATTATATTATATTAATATTATATATATATTATATATATATATATATTTATATATATAATATATATATATATATATATATATTATATATATATATATATATTACTATTATATAATATATATATATATATTAGGGATGTCCGATAGTCATCGATGGTATCGGTAGTATCGGCCATTTTTGATGTTATCGGTATCGGTTAAATATGGCCGATTCTTCTTACTTTTTGGGTGAAATTATGAGAAACTTTTAGATTCAAAAATAAATCTATTTTCGATAATAGATAGCTCGTACCAAGTTATGTTTTTTTTTTTTCCTCGATTTCCTTTTTAACTTAGATTTTTAGCGTTTCTCCAACTTGTCTTAGCGTAAAATTTACCTATTTGGACACCCATTATTATAATTTTAAAACAGATTTAGATTCTACTTTTTTAGTTGATCAATAGTTTTTTTTTTTTGTACGCAATTTCGTGGTGAGTGCGCGAGTTTTTTAAACTTTCTGGATTATTCAAATTTTAGATATTTGCTCTGTAATAGGGTTTTATCGTTTTAAAATTTAGGATTTTTGCCGATACGAATAAATTTTCCTCATTTCCCCTTTGGTTTTTGTCTATTTGTTTCTTGTCTGTTTTTTTTTTTGTGGATTGGGGCGTTGCGTGTGCGTGTTATGGAATAGCAGATTTGCACAGGCTGGCTTTCTTTTTGATTTTACTATCATCAAAATGGCTTGCACGTCTAACTCTGCCTCATGGAATACTACTCTCGACTCTAAACCCTATTTTATTTTGCTCTTGTCTGAGACCCAGATGGCTAAGAATTCATCCTTCAATTCGTTTAATATATCCATATTTTATAATTTCTGTCTGAAGGGTGGAGTTGTGCCTATACATAAACATTCTATAACACGTCTCGAGAATCTCGAATCCCTAACTTCGGATGTTTCTGTGGCTTAAATCTTTCTTCCTTCTACTACCATATTCTTATGCTTCTGCTACTGTTTCTCCTAACAGAACGATTTTCAATGCCTTTTTGATTACACTTACTACTTCTCACCGAGACTGTTATCCCCCCTTTCCTCTCATCCAATAACTGAGGTCTCTATTTAGGGATTTCAATGTATACGAAACTGTGTTGGGTTCCTCTCTCGTCTGATTTAGTTGGGAGGAAGCCGAAACATTCAGATTCTTAAAGATCTGGAGCAACTGATTAAATAACTACACACTTCCGGATGCGTCCCAAAATTCTTGAACACACTGACCTATGTTTCACCACTAGTCTTCTCTCTATAAATATCACACCTTCATCTATCGGTAAATCTGACCACAACCTCATATCACTTAATTTTAATACTTTCCTCAACATCTCCATCCTGCCCGATGCGGTTTTTCTGGCACTTTGATCGGCCGATGGGGGGCTTGCGTTGCTTTACGTAGATTATAATGAAGTTTCTTTTATAGGCTCTTGAGGGATTGAAACTGTCGATCACTTAGGCACCGTTATTGATAACAGGGCTTGATCAGTTTCATTCCTTCTTGGACTAAATCTTTTTTCTCCTCAAAATCCATGGTTCGATTCGTGGTTTTCTTGTTCCTGGCAATTCAGCGTAGAGACATAGCTTACGAGTGGGAAATAATTCTCGTCTCGCTATCCTCTTACATTTTCATTCAGCTAGAAATCGTTCAGGGATACTCTTCGACGAGCAAAGCTGACTTTCAATAAGCGAAAATGCGCTGACTTCTTGATTCTACCTACTGATCAAAGTTTCTGCATTTTGCCGAAAACATCTCTAAAAGTTTCTAGAAATCAGCTCTGATTCCTCTTAAGAGCTCTGATGGATTCAAAATTTAAATACTTCTTTCAACTGACAGGCAATCATCTTCTTGGTGCCTCAGCTATATTTTTCCTCTAATTACACCTGGAGAGCGATTCTGGTACTTCCTCTTCCTCTCCTCTCAGGTGTCTTATGTTTTACCTGTCATTTCATTTTGATCGGGTGCATAGAGCTCCTGAAATCTATGACGTTAGGAAGGCGGTGGGCCCGGATGGCATTCCTCTTCGAGTTTTGAGGAAGGTGTGCTTCATGCTGACCACCCCTCGTCAAAGGGAACTATACTCTCTGATGCTCAATACTAAGCACTGTTCCTCAGTGTTGGAAGCGCGCATATGTCCAACCTATTCCGAAAAAATGATGCTGCTCTGATCCTTTTAACTATCGCCCTAATGCTCGGGTCACTTGTTTCTGTTTCTAAGATTTTGGAAACCCGTCTCACTCTCACTTCTTAGATCATACTGGAATCTCTTTCCTTCTTTCTTGATTTACAAAAAGGCATTCGGATCGCTCGAGATCTACTGGGCTATAACTATTCCTATCTACTGGATTTATAGGTTTATTCCCCCCTTAGGAACTACGGGAAGACTGTGTGGTGGCGCTTGACATATCAAAGCATTTGACCGATAATGGCACGAAGTCACTGCTCTCTCAAGCTCCCCTCCTTTGGGTATCCTTCTTCTCTTTGCTTACTTTGTCTAGCTTTCTTTTTGAAATCGCTCAATGTTGGCTGTCATGTTGTAGGGGCGCTTCTCTTCTTTTTCTGTCATATGTGGTGTTCTCAGGGTTTGTTTATATCTCCTACTTTTATCCTGGCTTATTCTCAATGATTTATCAACCATGCACATCTTAAGGATCTGTGATCACGCTCAATTATGTGATGACTTGACCTTCCATTCTTCGACTCATATCAATTCTGCTCCCTTTTTACTTCTATTGCATCTCGTCTTAATCTTTCCGATTCTATTCTGCTGATACTGGATAGGATTTCAGGGTTGGGTCGTCTCAAACTTGTGAAATTCAATTCTTTAAAAACCAAACTTCTACAAATCTCTCTCTCTAAGAGACTTAACTTTCTATCTTCATTTCGACGGTTCTCTCGTCTCTCCTGTTGACAATATTAAACATCCTTGCTTAAAAAAACAAAAAAATGTTTTTGGATAAATAGAAATCACAGTGGTTGCTAGGGTGGCTCAAGAAACAGGGGAGTTTCTGTTTTTAGAAGGCGAGACGCTTTTTTTCCCTCCTCTCAGTTACTCCAGCTATACAAGGTTCATCACGCCTTGTTGGAGTACTGCTCTCATATCTGTGGGGGGGGGAGGGGCTCTGGTTTCATCCGGCTTTTGATAGGGCCGAGTCAAAGGCAAAAGATATAAACTGTCCTGTAACTTTCTAGTTTCCAATTGGACCCTTTATATTTGCGGCAAGATGTTGGTGCTTTAATCCTTTTCTATAGATGATGTAGAGCGCAAGTGTCGAGGGACTCTTCCACCTGCGTACCACACTTTACGACGCCCTTGGTAGCACAGGGGATTAACTGTAGATCGCACATGAGTTTTGTGTTGATGTTTTGTAAACTCCAGAGGCTGGTTAGCTGCGGTGTTCTTTCTTCTGCCACTCTTGTTTCTGTGGAATTCTCCTTCCATTCTTTTGTGTTTCCTAATCATTTAATTTCCTCACTTTAAAAGCTGCGTCTGTGCTCATCTGCGTAAATTTGCGTTGATGGTTTTTGAGGCTTCCCCACTCCTTGAATAGGATTCTGCCGTGAGGGGCGGTGACAACTGTAAAAAAAAAACGTGAGCGCGAGGTGGTTCTACACTAAGGAATTCCTTAGCTAGCTGAACCCACAAGAATGGCAACCTCGACGGTGAAACCACTTTAGAATGCATTAACAATGCATAACCGAGGAGCTTGCTTGCTTGACAAAAAAACAAAAAAAAAACAGTGAATGGAAGCCGCCTTATCTGCAACCCCTGGCAAAGCACTGATAGTGACGATGGTGGCTTTTCAGCAATAAACCTACTGAAGATGGGATTTGGATATGTTAGACTTTGATAAGTTCATGGCGAATTGCATTGACAATCTCATTCACCTTCAAAGGAATTACACCAGGGAACCTCATCGTCAAAACTGAAGAGACAGTCTCCCAAAAGGGGGGGAGCAAAGATAATTCAAATTTGCTGTCTGTGAAAGAGGGAGATGAGGCTCTACGTAACAAGAGATGTCTGCCTTACAGAAGAGAATTCTTTCCATGCGGTGGCATGAAATGGGCCAAATGGTTTTCTTATTATCAGGGCTGCAGGCAAATAATTTCAGCACCATCTTCATCAGTGAGGAGAGAGGTATTTTTATATGTAAGTAGGTGGGAATGTAAACACCTTCAAAAAAGGAAAGTCTCGCCAGATAAACATAAAAGCTTAATGTTTTGCATGCACAATTTGTGAATTTTTGAATTTGAGTACTGAGATATTATCTTAAAGGAGTATTTATTAATGTCATGTTTGAGTAATAGCGTTATTATTATTTTTAACTTTTCGGCTGATTAATTGAGGTCTCTTCTTTCATTATTTTATTCTTTATTATTGTAGCTAGTTAACGAATCTTCTTGTAATATTGTAATCGTGTTAAATACATAAATGCTAGTGATAAACTTTGTTAAATACTTAACCTTGAAAATGGGAAATGAAATGTTTTTTTTTAATAAAACACAAACTAAAAAAGATTAATATTTATTTGCAATTATTATTCTTAAAGGTACTATTTTAATTTAATAAAATAAATATACTTGGGCACAAACCAATATGAAATATAAATGACTAAAGTATTGTTTGTACACAGGGAATGCATCTTGAGTTGCCTAAGCAGTGCAAAAATGTTCTTATTTTCTAAGTTTTTAATTATAAGTTAATTAAAGTATCGGTATCGTATCGGTATCGGCCCTAAAAAAATAGAGTATCGGTATCTGTATCGGCCTTTTTTCTGGTATCGGACTATCTAATATATATATTATATATTATTATATATATTATATATTATATATAATATATATTTTTATATATACACTATTATATGTAGTACATAATATAGTATATTATATATATATATATATTATATATAGTATATATATATTATATATTATTATATATATATATATTATTATTATATATATTATTATATATATATATATATATATATATATATTATATTATATATTAGTATAGTATATATATATAATATTATATATATATAAGGCTTGCGTTCAAGTACAAGTGCTTGTACTTGCACTTAAGTACATTTTTTTGGAGTACTTGCCTTGCAGTATCTAAAACCCAGTGTACTTATACTTGCTCCTTTTGTACTTGAAAATTTGTAAAGTACTTGCAAGTACTTTTGGCATTTTTAACTTGCCAATTTTTTTTTTATCATCATTTTCCCACGTATTGATATTATTTTTTATACTGTATATTATTCTAAATCTGCAGGTATACATGAAATTACTGGTGAAATGATCAAGAACAGAGGCGAGATGGTGATTGGTTGAATTTGGAAGTTGTATAAAAAGGCGTTTGGGATAGTTTCCAAGAGATTGGGAAGAGCAGTAATCAGTACTTATTAAGGGAAAGGGAGATAAGGGGGAACTGTAGGAATTATAGGGGAATTAATTTGAGTGTTGTATGGAAGATATATGCTGGTATTTTGGTCGAAAGAGTTCGTCAAGTGACTGAAGGACTGATTGGTGAAGAACAAGGTGCGTTTAGAAGTGGTAGAGGATGTGAGGATCAAATCTTTTTCATTGAAACAAATGATTGAGGAAATGAGGGAGAAGAAGAATAAATTGTATTTAGGTTTTATGGTTTTATATGTATGTATGTATATATATGTGTATGTGTATATGTGTAATATATGTGTTATTATATAAATATATATATATTTATTATTATAATATATATATATATATATATATATAATATATATACTATATATAGGTATATATATATTTATTATTTATATGTAAACATTATTTCCTTTATATGTACTTGCAATTTTAATTTCAATGTCATTTATTTTTCATCGTTTAACTTTTTGTAATATTATGTATATGTGTTCTTTCAGCTACTTCTGATACTGACCGTAAGATTTTGGAATCCCTTTACATTAAACAATTAAATCCCCTTTTGAACTCCTCCCACTCCTCTAAGTATTACTTAAATCTTCAATCCATCTACTAACCTGATAATTCTGTATTCATGCATTTTTTGTTTAACAACTATTTATATATAGCTATACATATGCATATCCTTTTATTTTATTTTATTTATATCTGCATATTCCTCTACATATCCGTTATTTTTCTTATATCTCTCATACTCTGGATTCTCAAACATCTCACCAAACCAACTAATTTTTTGTTGTCCTTGCCCCCATATGATTTTTTTAACTCCGTATCTATTTGGTGTATTAGGTGTGCTATTATATATATATATTATATATATTTATATATTATATATATATATATATATATATATATTATATATATATATATATATAATATATATATATATTAATATATGTATATTTAAAACCAACCTGAGAACTTTGGTTGATAACAGAAATTTTTCTGAATCCAAATTTCCTCTTTATTTCAACTCAGATTTGATATCATTTTTTTATTGATTTCAATGAAATCAATTATGTAATAGCTACTGTACCTAATTAACACATTATTAAACAAAAAAAGATTTTCTAATTAATTTTAGCATTAAAGATCTGATACAAAGTCCTTCAAGAATAAATGTTGTATCTTTATATTGGGGCCTACCTAAATCTAAATCTGAAATATTTTTAAACTCGTATTGATTTTACTTAGATTGTCAATATATTTATGAACTCAAGTTTGTATTGAAGTGACAAAATTTCTTATATCACAAAATCCCAGAATTTACCCAACATATTTCAGGCTTATGATTGTTTTTTCTTATTTTTTCCTAACAATTTTTTATTGAGCTTATGAGCTCAAATGCTGTAAACCTAGAACCTACCTAGATCCATTCAGGTTAGGTGCTCAGTTTAGGACCCGACTGTTCAGGTTTTGATATGCTCTGTTTGTATACTGTAGCTATGTTACTTAACAATCTTCTTGTAACCTGAATTGAAGGTGGTCCTAACCGATCTCAAGCCATTCATTTTTTTTATAAGAAAACCTATGGGAAAATGTAAACTTTGAGGCTATAACTTTTTTTTTTCTTAAATAGACTGACAAATAATTTTTTTTTATTATTTTCATATAACTATTATTTTTAGAGGTCTATGCCTATGATTTTTAATAAAAATTGTTTTAGAGGAACTTATTGTAAATTAATTAAACTATTTTATTTACGCCAACTGTTACTCCTGATTTGGCCATCCCTGAAAAGGCACATCATCTCTAATGCCAAGCAATACTCCCCCACTTCTACTATCTCTATCCTTCTGGTAAAGATTGTAGTTTTTATAGGCAATCTGTTTGTCATGGGATAGGAATGATTCTTGTAAAGTAAGGATAGTAAAGTTATACATACATATCAAGTAATCTAAATATGGTCTATTAGATGTAAATCCCCTGATATTCCACTGACAGACACAGAAGGTATTTTCCATATTGTGATCATTATAAATAAGAAATTTAAAGGGATATGGAGCTAGTACTCCCATGGAGACATGGAATCCTGATCTTTAATTACCATAAGAGAAGATAATTTAAATGTCAAAGTAGGATCATTTCAGATAATTCAAATGTAAATTTAGGCAATTCAGCCTGACCAATTTCAGTAATTATAATAAAGAAAACTTTATCATCCAGAGGCATGGCATTGGAGGCAATAATATTTAAAGTTACAGGTGCAGGTACTTCTTGATCTTTGCAAGCAGAGGAGAGGAGTGAATTTCTTTGAGTGTTATTATTTTCTACAGTAAAAGTAGCACCAACCTTTGCAGTATATGAAGGTTGAGATGATGATTGAGCAGGTGCGGATGGGGCTACTTGCTGGGTGTAGAGATGGCTAGCAATATCAAAAGTAATGTGATGATCAATATTTATTTTGATAATAACAGATTCTCTAGTAAAATGCAGACAATTTCTCAAGTAAGCAGGGTGCAATTCTTTGCAATTAACACATTTAGGAGCAATATTCCTAATAGTCATTAGCATTATGTGCATCAGCACAAAAACCACAAATCACTGAACCCCTACAATTTCTACTACTGTGGGCAAATTTCTGGCACTGAAAGCAGCTGAGAGGGTTAGGGTAGTAAGTCCTAATTTGGTAAGGCAAAAATTCACAAAGTACAATCTGGCAATACAATACTGTCAAAGGTTAAAATTAAGATATTGGTAGGGGTTCAATCTCTCCCTTTCTTAATACAATGAGCATGCACAACATTTTCAGATTTTAAAGGAGAAAGTTCTTAACTTAGGGCTGAAAGTTCAATGGCAAAAATAGATCCTTGAACAGTATTTAAATTATGAGCAATAGTCACAACAATTGGTATTGTATCATTAATTAGTGAAGTTGATTTAAGTTTCTACTAACAAACTCCCAGATCTACACTATTGATCGGATTGTGTGTTTTAGTAGTGAGTAATGAGATTGGTATGTATAGGCCTATATCAGGGCTGTGAAATATGCTATGTAGCTATAGGCTTATATCAGGACTGTGGAATATAAAACAATCTGACTCCGGTTCTAATTCCAACTATTTTGGATTTCTAATTTTGGCTATTTAAGGTCATGTATTTCGGATTCTGATTCTAACTGACTAGGATCATGTGACTTTGAAGCCTGACCCTGATTCTGGTTACATTTCCAGAACATCAGAAGACTTTTATACCTGATTTGATTCCAATCCATCAATAGTTACGAATTCCATAATTCTGATTCTGTAGCCCTGATATATACACCTTGTCACAAGCTGTAAACTTGTAATGAATTATAAATGTAAGTGTATCTTACGAGCTACAAGTAACAATTTTTGTCCTTCCAAGTATCTGACTCATGACTTCTTCCCTGGGAAGTTGTATTCTTACATATGCCCTAATGTTGTCCAAGGGTTATACCATGAGCCCTATTTGTGGGAAAACAACACTTGACCACTGAACTGAAGGAAAAAGAGAATGTTCCAGAGAAAAAGGTATTTTTAAGCTCTGTAAGCACCTTATCACTGGGACGTAGTACTTTTATTTCCAATGTTATTAAAGTAATAGCATTTTGTAAAATCCCTAAATCCTAATTCCTTATTTTAGTAATTTACTACTCCGTTAGTTATTAGCCAAATGATAACTATAGCGTGAACACTTTTAAAATCATGGCATTTATTATATTATATTACTTGGCTTATTCACAAACGCAGAGCCATCCGACTTTTATATATAGACATTGTGTAATTGGACCAACTTCTGCACAATTTTTGTGTCAAAAAGGAAAATATTTGATACTTTAGGAGGATCATATCATATCATATTGTATTGTATGAAAATATTCTATTGGATGTTGGTGAATTGCGAGAGAGCGAAATATGAAACAATATATTAGAATTTGAATTGGAATTATTAAAACAAGTTTCATAAAAGTATTTACTTCTGCTTCTCATTCTGCGTAATTGTTATCAGTTTTTATGATGGCTTACTTATTCCTCTGACCAATACCCTTGCAGAGGCATATAGGTGTATTATCAGAATCTCCTGTTTATTTTGCTTTCGTGTACAAGTAACGACTAATACTACTATATTTCTTTATACCAAACTTACATATTAAACATAGATATATTATATTTTCTAATATATCTATTTCAGAAATCTTGATCAATAATTTTATTGTAGATCTGGAACTTTATATGCTTACTCACCAAGTCATCCATAAATGATATGAAATACTCTTCATTACCTATTATCTAAGATTCTTATTAAAGATATTATAGTATATATTAGATTGTAAATAATACCCAGGTACTTTACACTATATAATCACTATTTAATCACTATATTATAAGCAAATGTGTCTCACGTGTAACTTATGCTGACCTTCTACATTGAAAATCTTCCTATTAAGATAGGAATAACCCATATTATAGAATACCTTTTTACTTAATAACATTCTCTAAATTTTACTTTCACTAGTCCTCTGTGAAGTAGAGTTTTACAGCTTGTCACATATATTCCCCCATTGTGAAACTCGTTCTTTCGACCCATCCTCTCCACATCTCAGTGTTAATACTTGAGGCAATGTCGAGAACTTTTTTACAATCTAGGATCAACCCATAGAAAACTGACCCGCCCCCGTGTCTCACCCCCTATAAAAAAACAAACAATTGTTTTTTTGTATTCAAACTAAGAACATATATTAACTGAAATGATCTTTTTTGGACCTCTTGTAGTATAACTAAGTTATAGTTTATTATTACACAGTGAGTATTTTCTAAATTCTAAAATCAAAATCTCATTAATACATCCCCTTGAGACCAAATTGAAAAATATAATTTATTATATTACAAGCACTCCCAAATAGAAAAGAAGGATAGATTTTAGTAAATAACATACATATGTTTTCACTTTTTCTCCGAAAATCATATTTGGAAATGGACTTTTACAAGTTAGATTATAGTAGTAGCGAATTATCCATAATTCATTAAATATTCTTAAACTATTATATCTAGATATCATATTATTATAAGAATAAAATAATCATATATATATAAGGTATAAATAAATGTACTTACAATATAATCTAAGTACTTTGCTCTCCTTTTATCTCTTTCCTAATCCTATATTACATGATATTATTAATATATATTTACTCTACATATGTATGGTCTAGGTTATGATAGTACCTTAGTATATGTATTCTACTACTTACACTATTAGTGCATAATAGCATGAATATAGAAGGTTAACTTACGTTCTACTAGATCATATAATACTACTACTTAGCATTAGGCTATAGGCATTAAATCACACTTTTATACTATTTTTCATATTTACCCTTTAAACAGAATTATATTATTTTGTGTAAATATAAATTATTCTTATAATATATAACTCATAATCTAATTCATCTGATTGGTTCAGTATTAAGAACCTCAATTTAACATTTACATAAGTAGAAAAGTGATTATTATCATTGATCTACTACTTTAATAAAATATGATACGGAAAATTAAGGTTACTTTAAATTCTTCATGATACTATTGTTTTAGTTCTAGTTTGAGATTATGTGGATAATGTTCAAGTCATAAAATTTGTTTTGCTCCATCTGTTAACTTGAACTCAATTTTATATCGAGCTCCTTAAGTATTGCACTTAGGAGCACGTATGAGAATCTTAATGAGAAATGTATAGATTTCTCTATTAATGATAACTTGCTTAGATATTAATACTTAATTAATTATAATCGTTATAAACTTTTCTCTGAAATAATCACCTACTGTCCTAGCATTAATCATTAATTTTTGAGTACTCAAGTTGTATTGTTAGAGATTAGGCTTTTCAAAGTAATACTATTGCAATTCTTTTTAAAAACTTTATATTGTGATGAGATATTATCTCACTTTAAATGCATTATGTTGTATGTTATACTGTTTTTCTGTGAGGTGATATTTTTCCAAGGGCTCCGTTCCGAATTGTTAACTACTCGTGTTGTTGGATTGCTTTTTTCCCAGAAATCATTCTAAACTACCTGTTACTTTCTCCTTATACCTTTATACAATCACCATTTTACCCAATGACCTCTCTCCATTACTTTAAGAACGTATTTATAAAAGACTGTATAATAACCTACAGTTAAAATTCGGATATGGTTCCTTTTAAGTGCAGAAATTATCGCTGTCTTCAAAGTGCTGGTGAGATGGGTCTATATGAACTCACGAGCTGTGAATTTACGCTATCTCTTAAATATTTGCAATCTGTCATAGCTTTAGAATGACCAAGATATAGAACATATAAAAACAAATGGGGTGACTACTTTCGGTTACGCGACAACCTTATACCAATTCAAACCACGTAATTTTTCACCTCGTTTTCCCGTGTGCCTCAAAATATGTTGCAAGACATTGATATTATTTTATCTTTCCCCAAAACCGTGGGCAGTTTGTTCCTCCCTCCCTTCTGACATCCTCATTATCTACATGATTGATCGAACCCTTCCTTTAGCAACTCCTCGCCTTTTTTTGAGACTTAAGATAATTTCATTGAGTTAATTATGTTTATATATTCCTGCTGATTTAGTCTCTGGACAGCGGTCATTATAATGGAAAAACTCTTGTGCAAAAGATGTGTGGAACGACGCAAGTCAGTTGATTCGCTATTTCCTCTTAACGACTTGGAATTATAGGCTTGATTAGTCTTCTTTGTCAAAGGTGTAATAACTACAGAGTGATCAAGTCCCTGAAGTATTCTGCTAGAATAGTCTGAATGTAGAGGATTATATGCCACCCCAAAGGATATCTAAAAATTTCCTTATTCTTAACTACTTTATACCTTCTTTAAAAGAGGAATCTTAAGGAAGCTAACGAATATTCCTTTGTTCTACACTTTCTTTTCAGATTATTCTATTATAATCAAAATGTCATGCATAGATAATTATTATACTGTTTTTGATACTTCTATTAACATAATAATTATGTAATTTAAAATATTATAAAGTCTTAATCTGAATTATTGTGATAGGAAGCGAACAGGCCTGTGTCTTCCAAATAGTCCCGCCACCTGTGGCGCCTACCGAGTCTAGCGTGCAGTATTTACCCTCACTCCTACAATTATTGTACTCGAATGTACCTATCTTCCACCAAAAAGTATAATTTGAATAAAGTCTCTTTCGGTGATAGTTACAGTCCAATTGGTCGGCCCCTTGTATTAAAATATTTTGATCAGGATGGCCTTTCAGCAAAGTGCAGTTATGCTTAAAACCTATATAATCTTAAAATTTACCTTCATTGAGTTCCATAAACATACTACATAGGTGTCAACTACCTCCTCCAAGCTTATCCCTCGCCTTCACGTGTTGCTTGCCTTTCGTGAAGTTAAGTGCAGTAGCAAACTACAATAGGCCTTCTGAAGAGGATATAGGGTTTTTTTTGTCTAGAATTGATTCCCTAATCCTAAAATCTCTTGTTACTGATTGTGGTATACGTTAGGAAGATTGTCGAGTAACCTCTAAAAATAGTCAACAAGATCTGTTTCATATAAACATTTCTAATTTTACGTTTTCAAGTACAGAATTCAAAACTGTATGTACGTCAAAATGCTTTCCCAGCAATTGTTCCTTATGCATTTTATGATAAAAATGCTCCTAAGTTAAGGCCGTTGGTGCGGTAACTTGCTTCTGTTACAATAAATGAATCTCTGTTGTGGCTACAGTTTTTTGGTGTAATCATTTTTTTTTTTTAATCCTTCGAAATCTTTGAATTAATTTAAATAAGTTCTGTTATATTCATTCTTCCTAGCCTACTGCCTGGATATTTACAGAGTCTTCACCTGAATTACTTTTAGAAGGATTATTTTCCCAGAACAAAGACTCCTTAGAAGAAATATCAATCGGATTGAAAAATGGTTTTTATATAAAACTCTATAAATTATGGCGCTTACTTCATTGACTTCTGAACTGCCTCAAGGCCTTCCCTAAAGATATACAACAAAACTAAAGTAATAAGAAAATCATTGGTTGTCGTTGTAGCAAGTAAACAAACCGTGAGGGCAAGCCCTTTATTAACCTGGTAACTTTACATACGCTTGAGATAGAGTAGCGTTCTTCTTTGAAATTTTAGATGTATTGACGCCGTTCCGTGATTTAGATTGCCCGCATGGGAAATCGCCTCGACCTCACTTAGTGTTCCCGCTATACCATGCCACACCCAAGAAACCTTTTCCTGCGGTCTACTGTGTTAGAGTGCAATGCGCAGCAACGCCCTGAACGCTAATTCGTTATAATCATCCACATTTTGGGTTACCTTTTAGAGGTGTTCGAAAGAATCCCGTCTGGATTTGATGAATAAAGGAATGTAATAAAGTTTCACTTCTCACTTGTTGTAACACATTTCCTTAGGGGCCTAGAGAGGTTTTGACAAAATAGGATTTTTAAAAAATTGTGGAGCACAACGACCTGATGTTTTGAGATAACATTTTGTAGCAATACTAGGACAGAGATAGATTTTTAGATGGGGGGAATTGATATAGTGCAGCACCACCCTCGGTAAAGCTTATTTTATATAAAAATATGATCCCAATACTGAATGGGCACACTTTTCGTACAGTTTCTTTCTTTTTATTAAACTGGAGGTCGAAGCCACCCCCTCGTTATGCTGCTCCCTCAGAAAATAGCGCGCCAATTATATATGAAGAGATTGGTATTATATAACTAATAGACTCTATAAGCAACAATCACGTAAATAACTACTGTGTATAAGTAATACCCAACCAGTTTGGGGATGCCACTTGTCTCGGGGAAAGTTTATTACTAACCCGCGCAGTGCCCGGGAATCCCAAATGTCCGTCGATCATCTCCTCAAATACTCCTCGTGCTGATGTGAATGCAGTGTAGCCTCCGAAGTAAAGAATCTTACAATTATTGTCAAAACATCTCATTATTTTAATCTTCTTCTCCTCACGTTGTCCCTCACTCGGACTCTTTTGCTCCTCCCCCATGTCATTCTCAACTATCGCTTCACCGAGATCTTGGAGTAAATCTTTTTTTCCACACTCATAGGCGCTAGCACAAAAGTTCTCTAGGATGAAGGAAGCTCCTCCCTCTAAGTGTACAAAAGACAGGTACTTCGTAATTCCCAAAGTGTCAGTGCACTTATAGTCTCTCAATAATTAATAAATTAACTGAATTTTCTTTCCTCCCTATCGGTTAGAGTTTGCTAAGAGACTGCCTAATTAAGAGCATTCAAGATCATATACAACAGTAAGTTTTTATTGAGCACTCCACTACCTTCCCAAAGTGATGTTTACTAGACCCCGGTAAGAGACTTTTCTCCTCCGTTGACCGAGTACACCTATACCTGCATTTCTATTTCTAGATTGTTTTGTAAACTTCTTGTTATCTCTGCAGTATCTCGCCTGCAAATCCCTTGACAAAACAAGTCTGGTTAGACAAATAATGAAGAACATGAAACTGCGCCTTTATCATGCATTCGTCCACTCATATCCTGTCAAAATCTTAGTCCGTTGTGACCTTATGGAATATTATTGAGGCACCAAATGGTAGTACAGCCTACTCCGAATCTATTGTACGATTGCTTATTATGTGAGGAATTGCCTGTCCGCCGTCCAGGCCGCATGGGGTATATTATTAACATTGACCTTCCCATTTTATATGTAGTCCTTGTAATACAAGTGCAATGTATTCTCTTAACTCACACTGGAATATTCTTTCTGTAATAATAATTTTGAAGTTTTGCAAATGTAACACAAATAATTGCAATTATAGATCTCACGAGTGAGTAGTGCTCAAATAAGCGAAGTAACTATATCTACGGAATATCTGTAGTGGGCTCGCAATAACGAATCATTTTTTGCGAGCGACGAACATAGGTGATTTATAATTATTTCCTGTCTGTTGGAAAAGGTGCAGATGAGAAGAACTCTTACACCTTCTGTTAACCTTTAATGTCTCCTATGATGAGTTTTTCTTTTCAATTAATTATGGAGCGGTGCACATTAGCGACTCATTATGTAAGCGCTTCAATCTCCAATAACTATTGAAGCAAGGTTAAATCCTTTAATCCTTAATGCTATAATGGTGGTAAATTTGTTACCGGTTACAATGTTGTTCAATGGCTACTACTTTAAATTCATGTGAAACAATTACTCATTCACGTTTCAATACCCCAGTTGTGCCTTATTAATATTTAATTTTTAAGCTAATTTTAGCTTGATTTTACCTTTTAGTGTGAGTAAGAGTCTTTAGTATAATCTGAGAATCTTCCCCTTTTTATTTTTTCTTTAATATATAGTGCGGAGAAACGTGCGCAGTAAGAGTAGTGAAGATTTTCCGCATAAAATACCTGATAGACAAGAATGTTGCGGGTGAGTTCCCATTGGCAATCAATATTGTCCTCCTTAATAAAGTAGTGAGTCTAGGAACTGAGAGGTCAGTGTTGTTCTTGTGTCCTAAACTAATATAAGAATAGCCGGGTAGACGGTGAGGAGCCTCCCCTAAACTAACCTCCTCACTAACATAACCTCTGCGATTATGCGTGTTGTCACATAAGGCAGGGGGTGCGAGGAGGCAGTTTCAACATCTCATCCTAATTACTCAATTGAGCGTCCATACAAGTTCCTTAAACAAAATAATTGGTAAGAACTTTATAACCCTTGCGCCTTGGTTGCACGATTTTTACATTAAATCAACTCACGAAACTTTGATATCTACTTTTTTTATTATGGAATACGCAAGTGTGTCCTTTATTAAATACCGAACTTTCTTCAACATTTCTGCTCTCCGACAGCTCTCAGTATACACCTGTTATTTTCCGTTTTGGTTCCTCCAAAAAAGAAACAGCGTCCCTTCCTTCATGTGATAATGAGAACCCCAGATGTCCCTTTGGAGAGCATTCGTGTAAGCTAAAGATAGCGACGTGCTCAGTAAGTACGAAAGTCTCGTTACACAGTGATTTAGTTTTCATTAATTACGCACTTGCTAAAGCTACCAGTTTTGGAAACATTACTCCATAGATTGTGTAAAATATATTTTCAATTACTTTTTGAGGTTCTCAATAACACATTCCTTTGAATTTAGGCAAGTAATATAAAGATATTCGACCTTTGCTAGCCTATATTTTGCAAGCCCGTAGCGCTTAGCAGATAGTTAATATTTCTGACTTACGTGTAGCATTCGTCAGTTGCTTTAGTTAAATATGTCCTTTTGCTCTCTCTGCAGAGGATATCAATAAGATATGACATGGTTTACTCACGTAATTATGTTTCACTCTATATTATACATCATTGCCTCCATTTAAATTTAGGGACAATTTTGGAAATAAAGTTCATTTTTGTATACTCCTATCTCATATGCGAGAAGGAGGCTGCTAGGTTAGGGGGTGGTTTGTAGCCCTACGATCGGTGATAAGTAAGTGTGGGCCTAAGGCTGGTATATATATTAGTTATATTTAAGATAACCGACTTATTGGTTTAGTATAATAGAAAAATAGAAATTTCAAGGTGATAACTTAATTCGAATATTTTATCAGCAGATAAATTTTCTGCCACATTTCGTGTATCGCATGCTATGCGAGGGGTACTCAGTATTACCCTATCAATGATTAATCTACCCCTGTTTAGAAGTGGTTATACTAGAAAGATAGACCTATGATTTATCGATAATTTTCCAGTCGTACTAGCCTCCAGGGAAATAAAGGGTACTAACTTTACTCTAGTAATAGGGTAAGATTAAAATGATAGTATATTATTAGTATCATTTATAGACCACAAAGTATCATATATTATGCCAAAAAAAGTAATTCTCGCTAAAAAAGCGGTGGCTTAAAATACCATTAAAGTGTGCTCGTTTTCATTTTTACCCCCCAAGTCGAGTTGTAATCTATAGTGATAATCATTAGAAGAGATATAGTAGGAATTGAGTTAGAGACTGTGTGGTCCATTTCTGTGTCACATGATCAAATATGTGACTCTTCCCGTTATATACACAGTAAACTGTTTGATTTGAATAATATATGGTTATGATAAAGTGGAGGTAGTAAATTTGGAAACGAAGTAGAGAGTTTTCTATTACTAACGGAGGAGGCTATTCCCCCTAATCCAGCTGCTTACGAAAGTAATGTTCTTTATCGATGAACGTAATATACCTCCCCCGTAATTAGTGTTAGGTGATCCAGGGGCAGTTTTTCTAAATATTGACCATTAATGAGAATGAATCACATGATATGATTATTTACTTCTAGAATAATTTGAGTAGTTAATTTGATGACTCTTTGCCCCCTTGTGTTGTGTGTATTTATCATTTAAGCAATGGTCGGTGTCAAGTAGCTTTAAGATCCGATATACGTCGTCACCAACAAAAACAGCTAGATACAGTTATGACTATGATATAATAACTATATTTCCTATAAATATTAGATTTATTAGTTTTTTTTACATTATTCTTATTTGGTAGTGGTATCCTGAATCATTCTCGGTCTTTAAATTATGTTGATTTTGATTTATTTAAGACGACTATTAAGATAAATGAAGAGACTTTGGATTGTTAGAACGAATGTAATACGGCATTGGCGACATGGAATCAAGTGTTAAGACATTCTTTTTTGATTTATTTGAACAGTGATATTAACACGTTTTCGTTGTATTAATAAGCAAGTATGTTAGATTGTATTCCCATGTAATTCCATAATTGGTTGTTAGTTTCACGGCGATCTTGACACCCATTTCAATATCGGATCATAAGTGCTATCATATATACTTTATTGTCCTATGAGCAATACCATTACTTAGTTCAATAGTATTTTAATTACTACTTTATTGGCTTATTATCTTAATTCCTTTTTAGGCTGGGTATTTCAAATATCCCCACGATAATTGAATTGCCTTCTGTCTCTATAGCCTTGACTGATATTGGTGCATAAACCCTCTTTTTCTTAAGAACACGTCTACATTTTATTTCTCCTACTGATCATCCCACTGAACAAAACACTGGAAAGAATACAAATACGTATGGCCAACACCTGGCACAGACAGAAAAACAAACATGAAACAACTTGTATAGTTTTTATTTAAAGTTTGTGTGTATTAAAATTTACATTTAAATATTAAAAAACAGTTTTTTAAGGATTCATATAATTGAGCCAGCTAAACAAACCCGCATATCTTAGACTAAGCCACGTGATTTTACTAGATAACATAAGAACTCTAGATAGTTTACAACCTACTTCACGGCGAACATATATAGTACTAAATTAGTATCAATTCTCATACAACTCTAAATATTAAATAATGTGAAATAAATATATTTATAATAATTATACTAATAGATATATATATATACTGGATATTATACTCATAATAGATCATATATCATAAGGTATGTCAATCATAATTACTTCATAGAATTTATTGTAGTCACAACTAATGAGCAATGCATCTAAATATAATCTCTTAAGTGACACCTCCAGCATATTTCTTAAGACTTTAGTATTTTATAATTTATTCGCCTAAATATCTACCTATTTCAATGCTCAACATAAGATATCATGTAATGTAGACTACTACTCAACCGTCCATTAAAAGCTCAATACAGGTAGTACATGCTCTACACATCTAAGCTGTGTGAGAGTCGTTTTTCACCGGTGCATTACCACTTTGGAAACTACACCTTTAGGGGTTCCTAACGGTATATGACCACACTGGATCACGTACTAATAACACTGTTGCTTTAGTAACACATTTTTAGTCCTTGTTGTTGTAACATTAGTTCACATAGTATATCCATATATCATGATATATTCATAATTTATTGTATTATATTACACTAAATATTATATTTAAATAATATATATATAAATACCCCATTCTTTGGCAGCTTATTGCACATTGGATTTTCTTATGGCGATCTCACTTACTATTGGCACCCATACACCTCAGTTCATCACCCTATTGCACTCTCACTCATAATTGATATAAATTTTTATCTCTTTGCCATTGTAAGATTCAGATTCCTATAGTATTGCTTCACTCTTAGGCCATATTCATTTCTACTAGTTTATAGCTCTACTTCAATACTCATACTGGCACCAGTTGGTACTTCTTCAACAAATCTTCATTTTTCTCTGTTAGTTTCTATTTATGTTACTCTTGAGGCCTCACATTTTTAGTAGATACTATACTTCTCACTTCATATCTGGAAACGTCTTTGCGCAATTCTTTTTTTTCTTTTATTTTTTCTTTTTATTTTTTTTACTTTACTATATGTACAATACTGTCACGTCGTTTCACTTCCTATAGTTTTGTCACACCGCTACAGTGACAAACTATTTAATTGCATATTAAATTAACACCTTTCATTTATTCTTTATTTTACATTTTTTTCTCCCTTTTTATCTTTTTATACCTTAATGAGTCATAACCTTTCACACTTTTAACATTTTATCCTACTTTACATTTCTTCAATGAGCACTACCTGAGGATAATAATTATTAGGAGTTTTTTTTCTAGATTACTAGCTTTTTTTTATTTTTATCTTATCTTTTTCAATTTTAAAGAGTTGTATCTGCACTTCGACTTTTCTGAAGGTTCTCATCATCATCTTTATAAATGAAGAATCATCCAGGTGTCACCCATCCATAGTTGACACTATCGTGCACTTCATAACTACGAGCCCCAAGCCAGCTCCCATCACCTTACCTTTTTTTATAAGGTGCTTCTATGCAGTCAGATTTCGTATTTAATTATCTTTGTTACCCTGATCAGTATACATCTTTATGTCATAAATATTTGCTTTTTTTCATAGTTTTTATCTTGTACCTGCTATTTATACCATTACCTTATTGAACTGTAAATGAAACTTCACAATCTTTATAATTAAAGTGTATTTCCAGCAATCATTATCTATCATTTATATGGATTCCTAAGTCTAGAATAACTTTTTTATTCCCTTTTGTGATTTATAATATAAGACTCATAACACCGTCCTTAGATCATTGAGTTCCTAATTCAAGTTTCAAATTATTTTTTTATAGTGTTTAACTATTTCATATATAATATATACTATTAAATATCCTGGTGTGCTTTGGACTTTGGCCATATATAACATCAGCCAGTGATCTACAATTTCATATATCTAATATTTAGTAAATATATTTACATTTCACTCATAATTATTAATATATTAATATAGATTATATATATTTATAGCATAATTATTTTATTTTAT